>JACCPG010002196.1:0-37144 GCA_016069955.1 Drepana arcuata | reverse complement strand
AAAGCGCAGAAAACCTTTTGGTTAATATCCAAAACTTTTCCGCGATTCCGCGAAGCGAGAAGGTTTGATCCATACATCCTCTTCCTGGTCTAAATCCACCTTGGGATTCCCAGAGAAACCTTTCGGATCGCTCTTGCATTCTTATCGTCAGGATCTTCGTATACACTTTACCAGCTAAGCTGACCAAGCTGATGGCTCTGTAGTTTGAGCAGTCCAATCGTGATCCCTTTCCTTTATAGAAAGGCACGATGACTGCTCGCCTCCAGTCAGTCCGGAACATCACCCCTTTTCCAGCAAAGATTGCATATGCATTTTGCATTGCATAAACAACTAAAGCTTATAATAATAATATATCCCTCACGCCTTCCACAAGGGTCCCCTGAAGGTAGGCACAACTAGTAGGAACAACTAGTTGAATATCTTGATGAATTGACAATAAATATATCATTGATTGAAATAATTAAATATTTCTATGATTAATCCCGATTTTCAATATGTGTACCGAAATGTATAGTATAAGGAAAAAATACCTTATTACATACTCCTAATTTGCGGGTAAAAATATTTGAAGACTTTTCTTTCTGTGTCTGTACCTTTACATACAAAAAATGTGTTTATAGCATAAATCCGTCCTGAAAATGGTTTCTGTAGGTTATAGGACAACAAATAGCAGAGTTAGTAACTAGCCCATTGCTGATCTTGTGAAAATATCTCAATTTGTTTCTAAACTCATATTTGTACAACATCAAAGGGTACAAGTTTGAAAACACACCGAAACATAAATGAGGATAGCCGCAAAACATTTGAAAACAACCGCCGTAATGAAGGTAATTTATAAATAATTTGTGAACACTTTTGGCCTTACCTTTCCAAATGTTACTGAATATAGCGTGGAGAAATTTCTTGCTTTTGAATTTTAATTGTTACCTAATATCATTCCACATAAATTGTAAAATAGAGGACGGGCCTTTTACTCTCTCTGCCTACCACTTGCACCCGGCCTGATGATTATATATCTATAATTAAACGTATTGAGGCGATTATTAAGTATATCTCACAACTTCCAAGTAGATATCACTTATTGCACCCAATATTGCAGGCTATGTCTAGATATAGCCTGCAATATTAGGCTTGATACAATGAACTCTTAGGAATACAATTTTTAAATTAAGTCCGAAAAACTATAGCAAATTTCATCCATTAAGCGTCGTGGATGAGGTAACATAACAAATGAAATGACAGACATATGTACATACATTCACATCTATATGTAGATATCTGCTAGTAAGTGCTATCTTATAATTCGCCATCTCATAACTCACATATATTTCAAAATACATCATGAAAACCCAACATACGTTAGAGGAAAAACTCAAAGACGTAGGTGTAGCTATGCCTAAGTGACAGTAATAGACTCACCATCTTATTATTCAGGCAGTCAACATATGGTATCTGACTGAGTGAAATAATATTAAGACTTACTTAAAACTATGTTGGATTTTCCTCCCAAGCTCCAATGATTCTAGATTTACATTGAGAAAGCCGGCCGCATAACCGCACTATTCTGGTCCATGATGTTTATAGCCAAATTGAGGCGCTATTAGGCAAGTAAGACCCAAATAATTGTCGAACAAAGCAATTTAAATAGTTGCAAGAGCTGACGGTAACAAATGACGGACCGTCGCGGGTCCAAATCACACCTAAGCTCGATCAATCCTTATAGCGAGGAAGAAATTAAAATAATTGCGAGCGCTGCGGGATAGTGCCGGCCTTTCAGAACCCCAGAGTCGGTAAAGGGCTGCGTACTGTCGGATGCACAAGTTCTATGTTATGAATCTACAATAAAAAGGCGTTTTTTTCTGCCCTATAACATCTAACTTGATTGTGAACAATAGCAATTATATCAATACTCAATATTTCGATTACAGATTATGCTCGCATAGCTCTGATAAAAATAAAAATATATACCTATATGAACGCAACTTCTTTTAAACGCTAATACTTCAATTGACCTTAGTAACTCTATGAATTTACCTATCCTCCCCATTATTTATTTAAAAAGTAACGTAACGGTAACGTAAAATTAGTATTTTTATTATAACATTAGATTTAGAGTAAAAACAAAATGTATATGCCCCGCATTATTCAGTTATTCCTATTTGAACATCGAATGAATACTTGACGCGTAAATAGTATACCTAAAAATATAGACTACCTTATGTTGTTTTATTGTAATTTGCTTGTTTTGCCATAATTTCGATGAAAAGAGGATGTTGATTCACCTCTGCCTACTCTTCTGGGAATGCAGCCCCTGTGGAAGATCGTGAAGATAGATAAATACAAAATAAGATTGTAAAAACGGTATTTTTTTACTAAAAAAATTACGAGTTTTGTGCGCGAGTGTACAGCCTACCGCTAGCTCGCTAGACGAATGTGAGGGTACAAAGGAGGCTGCTGTAATGAATCGGTTGTTTAATTAATTAGTCAAGAAAGGGCGGCGGCCGTGTGTGCATGCCCTGCATATTGATTTATAATGCCTCCAGCTCGTACCAGCCGATAAATTATTTAATTCTAGTAAGTTCCGACGCATGTTTACATGTGTGAGTGTGTGTATTGATGAGATGCGGTGTAAGGGCTTTGTTCTCAATTTATGGACGCGAATATTTTGTTGGAATGTGCGATCGATGAGCAGATCAGACGCTCGTCTTCTTTTTATATACGGGAGCGAGTATGGGTTTCAATCTGATTAGAGATTCAAGCTTTTACTCCTAATTAAATAGAAATAAATGGGTCTACTGGGTGTTCAATAAAGGTATTTAATACTAAAAGGCGTGTTGGTAGAGTGGTTTAAGCAGTCGCCTGCAACACAAAGATTGCAAGTTCAAACTATACCAATGCGTTTCTGAACTTAAGTATAGTGATTAGTCACACTATGAGCTCAACGGCTAAGGAAAACATTCAAATAACACCTGAAGGTATAGTTGTGCTTGAGAAACGGCGATAGACTCGCCATCCGTCACGTTAGTACCTAAAAAATATATCCCTGGCAAAAAGTGTACTTAGGGTACTACTAACACACCTCTGCCTACCCTTGTAGGAAGGCATAAAGATACCTATATAAAATACTTTGTTTTTGTACGAGTTACTATAAAACTGTATGAATGCGTAGCGTATTGACTAGAATACAACCAGTATGTTACAACAGACGAGCATAAGTTGCATAGAATTAAGACAAAAATAGGAACAACACCGTGCGGATATTACTAACAGATCGTCGTAACTACCCTCGACTATTTTTACCGTCCGGGTGGGTGGTTCGTTTAACGGCAGCGCAGCGCAGTAGCCGCCTACATTTAATAATCCGCCTGTTAACGATGTTTTTCTTAAGGCAGCAATGGCCTGCTATTCTCGGCGCGCGCGCAGACCACCCGCGCTCTCCACGGCGCTAGCGTCGCAGCTAGCAATTGTTTACGCCTCCCAGCGCCATCGTTTACTTCACACGTGATCTGTAGAATATTTTGGTCATAACTTTAGTGAGGTTTCGTGAGCGTTGTTGAATCATCAATGTGGGAATCTTTGAAGCACTCTGTACTGAGTACAACAAATAAGCAGCATAAATAGAATAGAATAGACTCTAAATTTAAAAGTACTTTCCGTGTATCAAGTGCGCGATTTCACTAATGCTGGGCTAACTACTTAGTAGACATACTTGGCATAATAAATCTAACTAGACCGGACGGCGCGGCGGTGCCCCTGTGTAATCCTTTAATCAGGTCCACAGTAGCCCTTGCCCCCGTCTTCCCCCACCCACGACCCCGACGACCCCCACGACCCCTCGAATGGTGCAAATGACAGTTTCTAATTCCAACTTGCCATGAAAGTGTGTAATTGTTGCGTCGTTGATTTATACACTCGAACCTTTTGCACGGGAACCGAGCATGTGTGCAGTGTAGGGTTGGCGATCGGGAGATTTGACTGCAATTCTAATCGTCGGTTAATGATGGAGTAGAATATATCAAATAAATATAAACATTTTAAAATATTGGCAGCGAATAATAGACAAAAAGACTTTCTTTTAGCGATCCCATTTTCATTCAATCATTGGTACAGTCGGGATTCGAACTTGCAACGTTTGTGTTGCAAGCAACTCGAACCACGAAGTTTCCGCGGCTATACGTAGGTATATATTTATTTTTAACACGTAGTAATCATTTAACGATTTTATAAAAACGCCTGTAATGCTAATCACCCCAATAAAAAAAAACGGTCTGTAAATTACATCCCTAGTTTTAGCAACTAGCATCGCTATGTGTATACTCATATACGCCAGGGTGCGTCGTCGATCTCAATTGCTTTTCACTGTGTGCATTTGTCAATTTGATTTTCAAAGCAGTGGATGCAGTCTCTTTCATGCAATTTATTAGTGGTTATGACAAGGACTGCTTTATAATTATTTTTAAGAGAGGTAGGGCATAAGGGGAGATCCACAAATTACGTGAGGTGTTTTTTTGAATTTTCTGCCCCTCCCTCCCCCCCTGGTGAGATGTTGTGAGATTTTATTCAACCCCCTCCCCCATCCCCCAATCTCACGTGAGATTTTAGTAGAGTATGCATTATAAAAATCTTGATAACTTATTTTAAATTAGTGAGAGCATATACTACACATAGCAGACACACGGACAGGTTGGAACCTGTCCATGTGTCGCTGCCATTCAGCTCGTACGCTCTCGTTCATCGAGCCGCGCGTTCGGCTGACAGTGGCGCGAAAAAAAAGGACGGGCTACACTGTATCGTAAACTCTGATTAAATTGAACTATTTGGTATAAAACAAATATGGTAGTTTGACAGTCAGTAGTAATGTATAACGTCAAAGTATGAATGAAATCATTTTCTTTCGAATGAATTAGTGAATGATCTTAATCGTATTACAGTTATGCTTAAATCTTAAGCATGTAAAGTCGTCCCGGACAGAAAGTCGCCGTCGGGAATCTTCGGGTTCTTCGGAAATCTACAGTTTCTTACGATTCCCGACGGCGACTTTCTGCCCGGGACGACTTTAGAATCTGGATAATGGGTCAAAATAGTATAGTTTTTTTTGTTTCAATAAGAAAAAAAATTGCGTGATATTTGCCGAGACCCCCCCTCTCTCCAACGTAAGATTAGATGAGATTTGACTCGACCCCCCCTCCCCCTTAAACACCTCACGTAATTTGTGGATCTCCCCTAACGGGTTTCCCGTTCGAATTCGGAGCTGCCCGACTGGGGCAGGACCTCCACCTTATAGAAGTCCGTAGCCAAATAACACAATTTCTTGTGTTGTGTTCCTACGCAGTGAATAAGGTTTCCAGTAATGAGCTCCTTGGGGAGGGGGGAGGATTGTTACATTGTGTTGGAAGCAGAGGGATTAAACCCATTATGCTGCCAACACACTATAACTCCGAACACAGAGTGGCAACACGCAAGTGATACTTCGGTATCGTGAGCGTAAATAGGCTGCGGTAACCGTTTCCCATCAGATGGGCCGTATGCTTGTTTGCCACTCTTGTTGTATAAAAAAAAATAATAAAAAAAAATACTTGTGACCCGCCCCGGCTTCGCACGGGTGCAATGTACTCGGGTCGTCGTGTCGTCGGGTACAGTGATACGTAAATGTATACTAATAATATGTAAAAGATAAAGATGGTTACTGTGGGTTCTCCTCTAGAGATAAATATATACGCGCACTTTATTATCAACCTTTTCTAAGATTTACAATTCCATAGTATATTAATTAGATCTAGGTATCTCGTAAGGTGTAGCCAGTGTTTGCGATTTAAGCGTAAAATAAAATATGTTTGTTTTCGATTTTACTGTAGGTATTAAAATATACGTATTACAACAACCTTATCCCTGTCCCTGTCTATTTATATAGATACTGGCTGTGCCCGCCCGCGACTTCGTCGGCGTAGACGGCTTTTTTATCTTTCGTAAAAATATTTTTTTTTTTAAATAAAAGGTATCGTATGTTACTTCTAATACCTCCAAGAATATGTGTACAAAGTTTTATAGTGATCTCTTAAATAGTTTTTACGTGAAAGCGTAACAAACAAACTTACATTCACATTTATAATATTAGTAAGATGTATAAGATCTAAGCGAACAGACAGCGGAGGCGACTTAGTTTTATACTTACGATATAAAGATATGAATTATTTAAGTAGGTATAAGTATAGTTTAAACGGTAAAAGAAACCGTCGTACAGAAACCTGCATACGTTTGACATGAAATTCAAAGACGTATGTATAGGGCGTATGAGAAACAGCTGCAGCCTCGCCATCTGTCAAAGCATATACATAAATGTCAGGTCAAAGAGGTGCATCAACACCGCTGTTGTATTACACCTCTGCCTACCCCGTGGTGATACCCTATGGAAAGGCAACCTATCGTTAAAAATTGGTATAGGTCCTGTATCCAGACCTCGAGGCAAGGCAACGCTAGTAGAAATGGTCCATGCAAATGATGCTGGAGCAGATACTCCCTATAGCTGTAACCAGAGACGCACAATGTATTAATAAGCAACCTTGATTTACTGCTGATAGGTTCGCAACGCAATCCGGATGTGATGAGTCGTGAAACTGAATCGCGAATTAGACAAGTCAATTAGTAACACATTGCAAACCTTTGGATAGTTGCGTAACTGACTAAAGTGTCATTTGATAGATATAGTGCACAAAGACTGTAGACGATTTCAGTTCTTTTTTATTGAAATATACGTACATACATAAATCATCACACGAACTCCCCCACGGGGTAGACAGGGAGAGTTCTACTCTCTTCACCTTGCCAGTCCTCGCTAGCCTTACCGACGTCGTCTTCATCCACATACTCAAACATGATACTCAAAGATCTTATAAACAGTGACATAGGCGCAGTTTGATCAATTGATGCACAGTTTGTCCTCGAGCAGTGCACTAATTCCAACACGTGCTCAATTCGGGTGCGACACGAGTGGCGATGAATTATCGAGTGTCTCAGCAAATTGAAGGGTGTGCGAGGTGCGGCCGTACAGGCTTCGCGCCTCTCCCTTGATAGTGTATGTGTAGAACGAACTTTCAAATTACAGATAGATTACGGATATTGGAATGAAAAGTGGGCGAGTTTGCTTTTCTATAATTTGTATGTTGTTCATTCAATTTCTTTATATTATATTAGGTAATATATGTTTATTTATATTTTCCAGAATTGAGAAACCCATCTGTTCTAGAACATTCCTATTCCAGACTTTCTCTATCCCAAATTTTATGCAATCCCGTTCAGACGTACTGACGTAATTGGGTAACAATCTGTCCATCCATCTAACCTTTACAATGATAACATTAATATAGGTAGGTGCATTGTGTGTGGAGCTTTCATATTTTGTCTTTCTTACACATTGAAACAGGTTTAAACACACAACAACAACTTTACACTAGTTTCTGTGTAAATCTCTGATGTAATACTTGCTTTTATTTTGCACTTTCCATGGAGGTATGCGTTTAAAAAAAAATTGAATTTTTGAATTTAAACAACAAAATATTGTTTTAATGTTGGTACAATGGTGAGTGTGTATGCCTGATGCTAAGTATAAAGGGCAGCCAGTATCGTACTGATGTAGTGTTGTCCCTCCTAGGGCAGCAGCAGCAGTTCCACTTCGCGTTTGGACAACGTCCCTTCCCATTTCCGCCGGATCCACTCGGCGGGTTCCGCATGCCGCCCATCACTTCCTGTCAAAGTGAGTTGTATTTAAGTAATAGATTAGCTGTTAAGTAGTTAGTTCCAAAGTTAATCAAGTTACAGATATACCTGCTCGATTTAAGATCGGTGCAAAGAATTACACAACTAGCTTTATATAGCTTTACATATTTTTTTAGTGAATTCAATTATAGTGTGTACATACAGATATAATTATAGACACATATGGTAAGTAAATAATATAAAATATAAACCAAACCTCGAACCGTAAAGGATTCGGGAACGCTTATTTAACATCATATATTAAATATAAGTAAGCCACTACCACCGTTTCCAAAATAACCGTGGTAGGAGAAGAAACGGCAAAACAAACTCCCCGGCTTAACAAGAAGCAGGATCGTGGTAAATTTTCATCGGAAAATGTTATTTGAAATTTTAAGAGTATCGAGAAAATAAAAACAAAAGCGTAATATGTAGGTAATTTAGTAGAATGCGAGTAACGAACGCTCGCTACAAACCACGAGTACTTAGTGGAGGACCAAATCGAATGACTCGCCAATATGTGGCGATACGCTAAACTACGTTCACTAAAGCGCAGATTCAATCAGCCGCCACCAAAAAGAGTATCGGGCTGAAAGCTGACTGCGGGAGCAATCGAACAAGCATTCATGGAGCCCGCTAAAATCCACGGCTACCCCAAAACAACTCATGCGGCTCAAACGGGAAAAAAACATTCACAATTGGACGTGGCGGGCGTGCGCGTATCGTATAAAAACCAACTCCGCCGATCGTCGGCCAAAAACGGAACCGTGATACCGAAAAATAAAAGCCGGTAATACTTACTGTGGAAAAAATAAAGTGCAGAGCGCGGCCGGTGATAGCCCAGTGTGCTGTCCTCTCGATGTCTTTATAATATGTGCGGGTAGTTTTCACTATCTTTTTCTATCGCGTTTATGAAAATATCACAATTAATTGTTTGGATTCTCCAAAATTTAAACGTATTAGGTATAGATAGTGCCATCCACTAAGACGCGCCCCACTATTCTTCCCTATAGTTCCTAGTGTAGGTGTACCTACTACCTTCCACTTATGACTTACTTGAGTATTGTCAGTACAGAATGACTACCTATGAGTGCACACGCAATTAATAAACTCGGGTCATAATCCCCGCATCCAGCGACCCCCTCAACTACATATTGGTGGGGCGCGTCATCTTTGATGGTACTATCTATTATAATGGCGGTGCTAGGATGGTTGCGAACCCGATACCAAACGAAGCAATCATTCGTGTGATTTAGTCGCTGTCGTTTTTAATATAAAAGAATGTTCTACAATATACTGATCATATTTTTCTTTTTGAATCTCTTTAGATATGAGTCAATTTGGCCTAAGTTCGAGTAACTCGCACTGGGGATATGGCGGCGCGGGTGCCTACCCTGCCTACCTCCCGTCATGCGCAGCGCCATCGGCGACGCAGTTCAACCCGCCCGCCCTCGGTTTTGGAGGGACCGTTCCGGACCAAACGCCTACGCAGGACTTCACTGGCAATAACACAGGTTAATAATGGTTTTATATTCCAATTAAAATTTATATTTTATTTGCCAAATTCCGTCAACACTTTCTAGATACATTTTAAGTAGTTAATACGTCTCTATACGTCAGTATTCATCTATAAGCTGTTTAGCTTGAATGCTTTCTTAATTCTCATTCTTTTTTTTTCATATGTCCCATGTCATATAACTGTGTACAGCGCAGTATTATCGGCATACTCTTTCAATGCATGCGGTGTTTACACATAGCAGATAATACCTATAATAACTTTAATGTATATTATATAATGATAAATATATAATGTGCCTTTATTTGTATATACATCTATATTTTTTTGTATACAATAAAATAAGTAAATATTAATAAAATTATTTCCTGACTGTAAAGTTGTTTCACCTGCGTCAAAATCATATTACTGATTGATAGATGTCTCTTCCGCTTTCTTGGGCTTGTAGCTTGATGATATAAATGCCTATTTACTTTAATTAATGCAATATTTTTCAAATCGAATCAATAGTTAGTTAATAAGATAAGCGCTTTTAAACAAATCTATGCGTTAATACGAAATATAGATTTATGATCACGTGGCCAACATATTAATTATATATATATATATATATATATATATAGCATCAACTGATACATTTGAAAGTAAATGAAAAAAATGGAATGATGCAACAAATTATATTAAACTCGTAATTACAACAGAAAATCAATTCGTATTTGCGTTGCAAGCTACTAATCGGACAACTTCACTTTGTTTCAAAGAATCAGCCTTTGCACAGTACAAGATACTATTATGAAAAAAAACAATGTTCAATCACGCAAATCCTATTTGCTATCAAAGCCATTGTTATCTGGCTCAATAAAATCACTACTTCCGATAGTTAATCGAACGTGGCGCAATTTATGGTACCTTGTAATAACTCATTATAGCTGTAGGGTTAAATTAAATTTACCAACAGTTTTACGACCTACATCCTCCTTAAAAATATACGGAACGATGCGGACGCGAGCGCGCCCACCGGCATGGCTAGGGATATGTGCACCGGGGTACTTACTTATCACATTAAAGTTTGAACCCCATGCTAATTTGGCAATGGCTTAAAAAAGAAGAAGTGAAAACATCCAAGCAAAAATGTATTTAAAATAGGATAAGGGCTAACTTTATCCAAAGGATCTGAAATATGTAGTTGCGCGTTCAACTTCTATTCTTAAAATACTATGTAAGTTTCCATCGAGATAGTATTAACATCTTTCTTCAATTAAGAACTCCCATAAAATTTATGTTGGGATTTCATTCTCAAACGGGTGCAGGTTTACCTGCACCCGTTTGAGAATGAAATCCCAATATCTTGATATTTTATGACACATGGCGCGCCCATTGCCATTTCTCGAGTTCGTCTATACATACTTATTTTTTATTTTATTTCAAGCAGGATTTAATATTTTTTTCTTGACCGTTAGAGGTGTGGTGTAAATAATCACTGCACTAAAACCCGAAAAAAATATTTGCACAGCCAAGATTCAGACTTACAATCTTGTACTGCAGACGACTACTCGAATCACGCTATCAGGATCAATAGTATTGATAAAAAAAGCGTATGATTGCAATACAAGCCGTTGGCAACAATACAGAATGGTTTTCTGAGTTGTATCAAATGCTCTAACAATATTACGACCTCCAGTTAGTGGTCACGTCACATCGCTTCGCGGAGCTTAGTCCGTCGCTCACAGAGGACAACAGGGCAACGAACATTAACCGGCACTCATTATAATTTACAGCGACTCGGACACGTCCGATCCGATGAATTTATCGCCGATGCGTGCCCGAAAATATAGCCATATTAAATACCATACTAAAACTCCGACGTTTATCAATACACGGCTATTTTTAGACCAACTTCGTATTCGGAACAACTAAAACAGTCTTCACCCTTGTTCACGTAACAATATGTAGGGTATTAACGATTAAGCTACGTGGATATAATAAAGAATAAAGCTTCGAATCTGGCTTGAACAGTAGTAATTAATTGAGATGAAGCGCAAGTTGTTTATTTATTTACTCTCACTATGATTTTAGTTTCAAGAAGGGTGTGAAAAGATTCCTGCAGGGTCGGCAACGCGCGAGTGATACCCCTGGTGTTGCAAGCGTCCATAGGCGGCGGTAACCGCTTACCATCAGGCGGACCGCATGCTTGTTTGCCACCCAAGTGGTATAAAAAAAAAAAAAGTTTCTTTTCACCAATGTGCAGAACATAATACTCTTAAATTTAAATATCTCCTAAAACTTAAGCCACAGCAAGCTATAAGCAAGCTTTATGTGTAAATTTGACTGGATTTTATTTCTGTGCAGTGCTTCCTGACACAACAGGCGTGGACCTGGACCAACAACTCTCAGGGCTGGTGGGGTCATCACCCTCGCATCACGGCAGTCTACTCCCGCGGTACAACAACAACGCTGACTATAGTCTATCAACCGGCCCCCGCTCATTAAGCGACAACAGCTCCCAACCAGAATCTCCAGTCCAAGATGACCTCTTAACCTCAAACACAACTAACATTGGGCACAATCACTCGAACGGTTCGAATTTTCCTTCGCTAATGGGTTCCCAAAACTCCTCATACGGTAGCGGCAACTGTAACAACTCCCTGTACCCAGTACTACCAGCGAGCTTGCTTTACAGCCAGCTGTACACAGCGGCGAACCAGACGCACAACTTTCATCCCCTTCACTCGAATTCGATACACTCGACTCAGAATCATCACAACGAACTACAGACGATGATGGATCAGATATCTTCAACGACGAACAATCACAGGCAACATGTAAATCATGGACAGGACTTGTTGCTAGGCGGTGGAAACTCGTGCGCTGCGGCGGCGGCTAGAGGCGAAGACGGGAGGGTGAATAACCTCGGCCAAAGAGGCAACCCCCAGCCTGACAGCAACACTGTGTGGCGACCCTACTAAAACCAGTGTGACACTTCTTTCACTCCAGGACTGTTTCTGTGACGCTTGAATAATGACAGTTAATATGAAATCGCGACGGCACTTCACAAACAATTCGTGTGCGTCTATGAAAGTGATTATGTTACGTTCAGTGGAAAAAAGTGGTTTTCCATTATATCGTCGTTGAATGAAAGAAGTTGTCAATAAAATAAGGAAATAATAATGAATTGCAACGAAATAGTTCTCGGTTATAGTATTATTACTAAGTATTATGTAATATATGAGTAGGTACTGTGTGGAGTAGTGACATTTGTAATAACATCCAAATGAAGTTAGCCCCGTCCTGAAATTATACGAGATTATGGTGAGTTTCCAAATTGGATGGAACTGTTTGTAAAATGCCAAACTGTTTAGATTCGATCTCATGCCGTTCAAAAAGGATGACGAATTTAATTTCTCTGAATAAAATAAATGTAAATATGAATATTGTGAATATAAGTTGTTGTAAATGCATCTTGTAAAGTGCAATAGATGTGCAATTATCGAGTTGAGTAGATGTATACTGAGGTAGTTGTAAGTAACATTGTCTGTTGATTATGTCGAGTCTGTCCATTGTAGTAACTTCTTCGATGTTCTGTTATGTTTATTTATCTTTTATTGTATCTATTGTCGAAATTATAATGTTGAACACTTTTATTTTTCACCTTGGAATTGTAGGCAAAGGTCATTTAAAGCTTATGTAAGCATTCGCTTCATTCACATTCATCAATTTTGTCAGACACGAGATAGGTAACTACGTCTTTACATTGACGTATCATTCTTAATTTACCGATCGATTTGATCTAATAGATGACTTGATAGTTGTAACGGTCTTCCTCTGCCTCTGCCTCCAGACATTTTACATAGTATTCCTTTTCAGTGTTTCAACCTTTTATCAGCTATTCTTTCTATATAGGCCAGACCAACGTACCGTGTCTTTCACTATCCTGTCAAACACACCGCTATACGTACCAGTTGCTGTGCGAATCTCTTGCCTGCGATATAAAATGATAACGCGTTTACTTTGGAAAGGGATGTATAATATTAGTTAGGCCATTGTGATAGACATACAATGCAATTAATACTATCAAGAAAAAGACAAGTAATGTGTTGGAAAACAAGTTATTGGCTAATAATAGTTACAACTGCAGGCTGTAAACGAGTAGACTGTTTGTTTATTTCGTAATTTTTTCTTCGATCATCAAGAAGAGACGTACATTTTATATGTTCCCATTATCTGTAACTAGCTTTCAATAGCTGGTTATAAAAAAACATGTTGGGTATTTATAAACGAGATTCTTGTATATTTATAGGGAAAGCATCTGTCGAAGTTATACCGCGTAATTTTTCCTTGGGAAAGATTACTTTATCAGCTATATATAAAAACACCCAAATCAAGTCAATGTATGTACAAACATGGGTACATATCATTACGCCAAGTCCCAAGGAGAGAGCATATCGACAGTCGTCTCTTGACTGACATACCTCTTTTACTTCATCCACATTCATCAGCCTCTTCATACAAAGTAGATTTCCCTAACCAAGGTGCTTGATAATAAGCGTTCGATACAACGAAGCTAGTGTTAGTTATTATTTTGATGTGTGCCCAAACGTTGATAGCAACAATGTGAAGTTTTTATTCCGTGTAAGAAAACGTATGTTTTATGTATTAAATATATTATTATCCGTTTGCAAACTAATTGATTTAACTTGCAAAGCAACTGACCTGCCGCTTGTCGTTATAATTATTTCTGTTGAACATGAAGTAGCGGAATTCATATGAACATTAAATAAAATTTACAAATAAATTTTACGTGTTTTTGTTACCCGAAAATGTATGAGAGGTTTCAGGTAAATTCATTCGAATTACATTGTTATATAATTTGACGTGGCACTAATGTGCCACTTCAATGAGGAGGAAATGCTGTTGTTCAATGCTTAAAATCAATCCGTCAGTTTAACACACTTTATGTCAATAAATTACATTAAAAGAAAACTTAAATTAATTGCGATCAGAAAATTTTAAAATTACCTCTGGAGATGTACGTCAATTAAGTATCAAAAGTACGTAATGTGAACTTTTGATTCTGAAAATATCAGCGACGTTATTACATAAATAAAATAGTTAAAAGCAATCACAGCACAAAAAAAATAGTTTATTAAAATAGTGTTTTCTGCCAAATTTAAAACCATCACCATGAGCAATACGATAAAAAAAATATATCTAATGCTTAAATTAAAAATTTTGTTTAATGACTTTGCCGTGTCGCACCATTGCGATGATTATATAATAGTGACAGATTTATGGACGTCGCATACATTCGTTTCTCAAGTACACTCGATTTGTACTTGCTTATAAAAGTATAATTTTTAAATATAGAGGATAAAAAGAGGATAATTTTTAAATTTTAAATAAATATTCTGTTCCTACTAAATATATGTTGATCGGCCGGCGTAACCGCATCCATTGTCGTTAATGAGCTCATTACTGCGACACAGTTCTGAATATTTGCATACGTCCTCGCATTATGTATATATTTTGTACAACCGATATTTTGGCAACCAAGCCCAAATAAATATCACACCCTCATTAATTTGCGCCGATGCAATACGACAGACAGATGGACGTGTGCTGGTACGCCCACCAGCGGTAAGTTGACCACGCAGCATATGGATAAATTACAAACATACATAATATCATCACGACGAGACCCTCGCGGGATAAGCAGACAGTTCACAGACAGACCTCTTTCGTTAGGATCATCTTAAACTCTATGGTCTCAAGTTCACTTTGCGTTCCCGTACTACAGTGCTATATAGATAAAAATTAAGACGTTTGGATCCTGTTCTATCTTCTTCTGCCCTGTTTGTGCCAGTTTTCTACTATATTACGAACAACAATTAATTTAAATCGCTACAATACCGTAATAATACAATTTCTTAAGTTGCATGTCAATAAAAAAAATATAGCTTAAGATAAAAAGATCAAATTGAAAAATAAAATTTATTATATTCAATCGTCATAGTTTTTCAGATTATCATATGATAATCTATATCAGATTATCATAATAGTTAAAATAAAAGCGCAAAAAGCGAAAATAATCTTACACACAACTTTACGTACCTACCCGCGTGTTTAGAATACACAAAGCTCGTGGTGTACTCTGTTCAATACTGTAATAAGTTCAAGCAAACTCAGTGGTATAGACCACCGGGGTTCGAACCTGTAATCTAGAGGTAGGTGAGTAGGTACTAAAACCACTTGACCACTCAATCTTTTTATACTTTCATAGGTATGTTGAGTTTTTCTGAACAGTGATTAATTACACCACAAGTTTTGCGATTAAGGAAAACATCGAGAGGAAACTTGCATACCTACGTCTGAGAAGCAATTCAAAGGCGTATGTATAGTCGTGCTTGAGTAACGGCGATGAACTCGCCATCTGTAACGTTAACACCTAAAATATATCACTGGCGGAACCTAGGTGTGTGGGTACTACTTATACACCTCTGCCTACCCATACGGGGACCCTTGTGGGAAGGCGTGAGGAGAGATGTATGTTTCCATAGTTTTCATGCCAGATTCACATTTGCCTACCCCGTTAGGGACTTGGGGTGATGATATGTATGTATGTATGTATTCACATTTCATCGTGCAATACAAGTTACATATATTAATTATATAATACCATCAATAAGACACATTATTTAATGGATGGTCACCCTAGTCCGGCGATAATATATGCAGTCCCACCCAGGGCAGAGGCAGGAAAAATCGATGCCAGACCGATTTGAATGACTGTAATGAGATTTAAACCGGTAAGTAGTTAATGAGGATTAGAGCAGCAATTTCTCTGAGCAACTGAAATGAAAGTGCACCTTTGATTGTTCTTGCGTACTATATACGATAAGGCTATTTAACGATGAGGGAGGTCCGTTGTTTCTGTTTCGGTCTAACGAGATATGTATCTATGTTTATCGACAGGGAATTCAACCCCATACCTTGTAAAAGTTAAGTGCCAACGTAACAGATGGCAAGTCCATCACCGTTTGTCTTAAGTATTTGAATTGCTTCTCAAACTAATGCAGATTTTCTCTCCGTAAAGCTCGTGCTGCGGTTAATCACTGTACATTCAGAACAAAATATCGTACAATCGGGATGTAAACTTACAGGCCACTGCTCGAACTACTTAGCCACCCTAGATAACAACACATTTAGGACCATTCTGTCCTTGATGTTTTTTATTTGAGTCATCAATAAGTAAGTAGGAAGGTAGGTACTTACATTACTTACCTACGTGAAGCAATTATTAAATTCCCCACATGTACGTATCGCTTAAAGCTTCGTCAAAATACTGAGTGGTGCGTATAAAATGTAGGTATATCCATTTTGTCGGTTGAAATGTTTGCAATTAATTACAACAATCAATAATTTCGCGCTTCGTCGAGCGAAAACAACTACACACTGAGCGCGGGCAGATAACGTTAAACAGGCTAAAGCATACTCGTATTATGGGAATTTTCGCATCCACTAGGTATTCGCTTAAAATATAGGAAAGGATCGTATTATACCAGCTTTTGAATATGGCTCCGCTCACATTAACATAGATTTGTCCATCCTATATATTCGAGTAGGTAGCCTACTCACAAAGAACGCAAGTTAGAATTGCGACTTTACCAATGAGTTTTTCTGTACTTAGTACAGTGATTACACGCCACGAGCTTTAAGGTGAAGGAAAACATCGAGAGGAAACCTGCATACGTCTGAGAAGCAATTCAAAGGCGTATGTATAGTCATGCTTGAGTAATGGCAATGGACTCGCCCTCTGTCACGTTGGCACCTATAATATATCTCTGATGAAAAGTGGGTGTGTGGGTACTACCTATACACCTCTGTTTACCCCTTCGGAGACCCTTATGGGAAGGTGTGAAGATATACATATATATGTATATGCATACAGGATACATATATCCTAGGATAGTCGTTCAGAAAAACTCATTGGTAGAGTCGGTATTCGAACTTGCGATCTTTGTGTCGCTACTCAAACCACTCGACCACCACGGCACACTAGAAATATATACCTGCTTATATTCGCCACGAGAGAGGTAGGTATGGGAAAAGCTATTACATGACAGAGTGTGACGCCCTCTCTGAATATTTCGTTACGATAGTCCTGGAATTATTTCTCAAGATAAAGCGGGCAGTAAAGTAAAATTACTGACCTTAAATTCAGAGAAACTCGTTGGGATTGGACCTACATTCGGAGTTTATAGATGCTTCTGCAAACTCGGCCATCACACTTTTTAATAAAAATAATATCAATCATTAAGCTATAATAATAATTTATCTTGTCGACTTCTGGCAACAGTCCCGAAGGGGAAGGCGGTGTAACACCCGAAAGAAGTGAAAGAGGTGTAACACCCACTTATCGCCGGAGAAATATTTAGGTGTCAACGTGATAAAACGTGATGAAACGTGAGTCCATGGCCGTCTTTGAATTTCTTTCCGAACGTATGCAGGTTTCCTCTCGATGTTTTCCTTCACCGTAAATCAGTGTATTTAAAACAGAAAGACTCATTGGTATATCAAATCAAATCAAAATATTTGTCTGTTTGTCATCTGTCACGTTGGCACCTAATATACCTCTGGCGGAAAGTGGGTGTGTGGGTATTACCTATACACCTCTGCCTACCCCTTCGGGGACCCTTGTGGGAAGGCGTGAGGATATATTATTATTATTATCAAAATATTTTGTTCAACGTAAGGGACACAGGGAACACTTATTGAACGTCACATATTTAATATAAACTAAAGTTATATGTATAAAGTATATAAAATTCTTCAATAACGTGAAGCTTATCAACGCGTCATTTTCATAATGCAGATGCATTTACCCGTGTGTATAATGCACGCAGCGAGCGGCGGGCACAGTATTAATTACATATTATATCGCTTAATTATTGATTTTTAGCATTAAATAGCACGCGAGCAATTTGGAATCACCCACCAGTCGCCTGATTTATAATACCAATGCTGGGGACTTCGGTCTCACTTTATCTACAAAATTGAACTAATAAATACATATATATATAATAGGGACAGAATTAAAGATAGCATTTTAACATTTGTGAGACGCTACAACGAGAAATAGAAATACAAAAACAGCGTTGAAGGATTGAATACGGAAATAATGGAAAGGTTCTGTTTCTTCAAACTAACTGACATGAGGCTTAAATGTTCTTAAGAACATCAGAGACATATACATCAGCAGTCTGAGAATTCCCTTGCGTCCGTAGAACTTGAAAATTAAGAGACTGTTGAATGTGGATGAAGGAAAAGAAATATGTCAGTCTAGAGAGAACTAGCGCTCAGGTCTCTCTTAATGGTCTCGGCTTGAGTATAATAGGTATGTATTTTGATGTAGGTATGTAAATGTACCTTGAACACCGATAGGTATACGTATGGAGATTTTATATAAGAGCATACTTAAGTACGAACACAAAAATTATATACAGCGTAGCATAAGATGAAAAATCGTGTACTAAATAGTATGGTAATACCAAATCATGCCGGTCCTAGTCTGTCGAACAGGCGTAGTGGGGACGGGCGTAATTTAAAACCGCATTCTCCCCCCTTTCGAAATTAAGTGCGAGGCGCTCGCAGCGTGACACCGGCAAATGCTGTGCCTACCCGTGTGTACCCGCCTTAATTGTGAAGCTTCATTTGTACATGTCACCGAACACACGGATTGTATAGCGCTGTTAGATAGGTTGTAGGTACCAATTGGATTTAGAGAACACACTCGTTTCACAAATAGTTCAAATACAAAGCAATTGTATGACGAACGTGGGTGGAAGTTACTTCAATTATAACTATACGATATTTAAACATGAATGTTTATCTGTATGTCCTTTATAGAATCGTAAACGGCTGGACCGATTTTAATTAAATTTTCTGTGTTTGTCCAGGTGGATTCGAGAATAGCTTAGATTCACAATTGGACCCAATAGATGGCGCCACGGGGTGCGTGTCTTTTATTTTTTCACCCAAGCTGGGCGAGACAACTAGTTATTTATATAATTATGTCTGGAGTAGTAAGTAGGCACTTAATATTAGCAGGTATTTACCTAATAAAGATTCGTAAAACGAGTGTACCCACCAGAATTTTCGAGATCATATTATGTAGCTTCTAAGCAACACCCACAATTTGTCACAGCATACGTTTTTCCCCTATGTTTAGTCTCAAATAGTCGTAGCTAATAACCTATTACTGTATTGAGTAGAAAAGGCGTGAGTGTGAGAGTAATTAGTGCCCTTTCACAAGGACCCTTTTAATTACGCATCCTTTGTCGTATTGTTTGTGCGAAGACGCCAATTATTGCAATAAGTGTGTTCGCTTCGTTTCACTTCGACATCACTTTGTCTCTGACTGTGGGTTTAAAATAAATGTCGAGCTTAAATTTAACAAGAGAATACGCACCTGCACTGTATTATTTCGTTGTTAGATTTTTTCTGGGATAAAACATATTTTATGTGTTTTTTTTCTCTTTATTTAAAGAGATTTGTCGCGCAGCGACTAGGTATGCCACTCCGTGCCACACCTTGATATTTTTTGTATTAATCCAGCAAATATTCCGCTAAGCCATTTTCAGATATAAAAAGGATCAATGGCGAGTTGAGAAACCACATATACCTACAACGTCAAAAGGTATCAGGCAAGCTGTATGCTCGTATGCCTTGCCACATTCGAAGTATAAAAAGAACAGATAATTGGTCTGCGCCAATTCATCGCTTTCCTTCTCTCTCCTTCAGTTTTCTTAACCCCTTGGCGATAAATAAAGAAATTATCAATGAATACTGATTAGCGCTGTCGTTTTTAATTAAACTAAGCAAGTCGTTGAGTGGTTCTGTTCGCTTTGTGAATGGAAATATTTTAATTATCACCAACCCCCAGCGTAAATTTCCCACGACTGCGATAAAGAATAAACAGTCTTGTCTTAAACCCCGGTAAGAATAACAACCAAACAGGGCTGCCACAACAATATACGGTGCTGTGGAATAAAATGTATTATCGGAATAACATGAGTTATATTTTAAATGGCAAAAGTCTCGCTATCTGCCACGTTGGCACCTAAATATATCTCTGGCAAAAAGAGGGTGTAGTTACATCTCTGCTTGCCCTTTCGGGATCACTTTTGGAAAGGCGTGAACAAAAGAAAATCCTTTTGACTTACATTTTTAAATTATTTATGCCATCCCACAACTCCTCGAATTCCTTGGTGTTCGGTACATACATACTACACAGATGACATTCTAGCGTGCTGTGGCAAAATGAAACAGGCCGTCGACCGTCTAGCCTTGTGGTTAGAGCTCCTGACTGCGGTCTTGAAGTGGCGAGTTCGATTCCCGCTGAGGGCAGATAGTTGTGTGATGAACACAAGTATTTGTACCTTAGTCTGGGATGTCCTATGTATTTATGGGTATAAGTAAATATATCGTTGTCTAGTTACGATAACACAAGCTTTGCTTAATTTGGGGCTAAGTCAATTTGTGTGGAATTGTACCAAGGTATTTATAGGTGTTAAGTGAAAGACTTTATTAATTACTAGGTACATAAGTACACTAACGTTATACATTTCTTTCCTATAGGTACCAACTATAAGGAAATATTTTTTTTTTTTTTTTTTTGTAGCGCAGCCCTAAGTCGGGTAAAGTTTATTCGAGGCCCCGCGTGGCCATTACGCGGTCACCGGCTGATTACCGCCCGCCTTGATTTCAACCCTCTCTGGCCCGCATCTCGCCTTACAATATCTCTTGATGATTCTTATACTTACCGCTTAGAGCATCACAGTACATTCTCATGAGATAAGTGGTTCTTGACGAAAGTTAAGTAGGTAGACAGATTTTTTTTAAAACTAGGTTTTTAAGAGTATTTTCTGGTCAGTGTTTACATGTGTTAATTACATTATCCATAGAAGAAAAACTGTCTGTCATGATGTATAGGGAGGTCAAAGAAAATGTGCCGGCAGAAATAAAATTAAAAGAATTGCACCAAAGACGCCGACAAGAGCCCGGCTAAAAAATGTATTATAAGGCATACCTAGCTTTATATTTACAGCCACATAGGTAGCAGAATCTGTCAATGTGTCCACATTACATGAGCTCAATGTAATGTAACAGTCATTCAACTATTATGCATGTAGATTTAATTGATGTCAGTAATTCGTTTAATATAATACCGGGTCGCGACCACTTTAATTAGTAGTGTAATAAGCATATACGTAGTTAATAGTACATATATGGGTATGCACGGTAAGCATAGGCTTAATGCGACCTGCATGAAATAAATAGTCCAGAAAATTACTACCGCGCCTAGCGACCGCGTTTCGCTATTGTACTTTGTGCCTTGTGTAGTTCTGCATAATTGTCGGCATATGGGTAGGTACAGTTTGTCAAATAAATACGTGTCGCCCTAAAACTATATTCGTCAAAGAAAATGTAACAAATTGTAAAAAACTAAAAATTTTAAACAAAACTATTATTTGTATAGTGACGTCATCATACGAATTAACTCGATGAAACTAAATATCGTTGTACGCATGACATGTTTCCAAGTATAACAAATACTTTTGTTTTAATAAGGTACTATTTTACTTATTTTTTTGTTCCGTTCTTCCAAATAAGTAGGTAGGTACTTACGTACCTAACTAAAAAAGGGTTTGACTTTTCGTGTATTAAAAGATCCTACTTATAGGTACCTATTATAAGTGCTAAAGTTTGTGAGGATGTACTTTCGTCTTTCACGCAAAAACTACTGAACGGGGTTTGATGAAATTTGGTGCAGAGATAATGCATTTTTTGGATTAACTCATTGTTTACTGTTTGATTAATTCTTCACGTATTTCTGTAACACGATTCTGTGTAATTCTCCACGCATTTCACTCGAGAGAACCACCCATCAACAAATCTAACTTATGCATTTGAAACCGCGGGGCAGGCTCATGTCAACATTTATATATTATGAAACATCAGCTAGTTTGCATAAGGTCAACTTCAAAGGCGTATAGTCGTGCTCGAGAAACGGCAACGGAAAGTGGGTGCAGTTACACCTTTGCCTACACCTTCGAGAACCTGCCAAGACGTGCAATATTAGTAGGCGATGGAGGTACAAGTTTAACTGTACCTTTGACGCGATACCAACCGTCACCAGGCTTAAGACAAAACTTCTCGACTTTAGCTAGGTACATCATTTGTTTTAAACACGAATATTAGTCGAATGCAACTATCTTATAACTATAGAGGCACTATTACACCCGTGTTCGAATATTCAAGGGCTATTAAGCACTAATAGCACGGAGCTTGCTCATAACGACACTGAAATAATGCGAGGGAACTAATAGTGCCACGAGGAGAGAGATTATACGTAGTTTTGGAGCCAAGAGGGCTGAGGTTTGCTTGAGTAAAGGCTTTATAATTATATATATATCCTCACGCCCATAAGGGTCCCCGAAAGGGTAGGAAGAGGTGCATAGGTAATACCCACACACCCACTTTCCGCCAGAGGTATATTAGGTGCCAACGTGACAGATGTCGAGTCCATCGTCGTTACTCAAGCACGACTATTACATACGCCTTTTTGAAGTTTTTCTCAGACGTAGGCAGGTTTCTTCTCGATGTTTTCCTTCACCGTAAAGCTCGTGGTGTGACTAATCACTGTACTTAAGTTCAGAAAAACTCATTGGTACAGCCGGGATTCGAACTTGCGACCTTTGCGTCGCAGGAACTGCTCGTACCACTCGGCCACCACGGCTTATTATTATGTCACTAAATAAGCCTTGGTGGCCGAGAGGTTGGATTAGTTTACACATAGATATCTCTGTGTGTGGGTATTACCAATACACCTCTGCCTACCCCTTCGGGGACCCTTGTGGGAAGGAGGATGCCACATCTATTGTTGTATCGCGACTAGCTTCATACCGAGGTGCTTTTCTAAATCTTAGCGCGTGATCATGACATTAGGAAGGGCAATGCTTTAAGGCTACAGTATGTAATATATATTATATCTGACATAGCTCTAACCATTAGACCAGATGGCTAGCTCGTGACTGCGCAAATTGAGGTCGCGGGTTCGATTCCCGCTGCGTGGGCAGATGTTTGTATGATGAACACTAGTATTTGTACTTTAGTCTCGGATGTCGTATGTATTTATCTATATATCTATCTATATAAATAATTTGGGACTGTGGTTTGTGTGGAATTGTCCCAAGGTATTTATTATTATTTATTTATTTATAGTATAATGGTAATATACCTAGGTATAAGCCTCTCACCAAAGGTATCTAGGCAACTTTTTAAGTAAATACATTAACATTAAATACATAACATGTAATACATACACATAGAGGACCCCCTTTTGTAAACAATCATACTTTTCGTTTTCAATAGCTTAAATGGCCCACAAATGAATATGTATAATATCGAAGAAATTAAATAAAACTTCAATTTTACCGGCATCTGTGAACCAACTGCCTATATTTTTGTGAAAATTATGCAATTTGTGTATATTTACAATAGCTACAGCTAACACGTAAAACTATTTAGATTGTAGGTAGATAACAGGTAAATCAAACATTCGCCTACCTACTTACCTACATATAGGTAAGATACGTTAAACTCATTAAAACAAATACAATCTAAATTCTAAGCGCTCACTATTTGAGTGCGCACTTATAGGGAGCAATCTTCTAAAAGCATTTCTATCTCGTCTTACAAACAAGTACGTAGCTCAAGTTCCTCGCATCTGTTCATCTGAAACCACAAAACCTTGTAACGCCATCTTTCGGATATTTCCCTTACTACAAGCACCCCAGCGCCATGACACACTTACACTTTTTACACTCTTATATACACACTCACTCACACCAATTCATAGAAAAGTTTGCTAAAAATATTAACCCGTAATTTACTGTAACTCGAAATCATGCTTTCGCTAAAACCAACCTTATTTCTGTTAGTTAAAATGTATTTTTCAATAGGGCGGACTTAGCTATAGTGCATTTTGGAGTCGGGATGACTTTTCACTTGTGCAGAAAAGGTCTTTAGTGCGTTGCAGTAGCCTATATTTTCCAGCATTACGGTTCGGAATGAGTAAGAAAAGTTGCTCGGAACTACAAGTCCGCACAAGCTGAAAGCAGATTGGTTGTCATGTCGTTTTGGAAATAAACAGAATTCGTAGTCCCCTTTTCATGGGGGAGAAGGGAACAATTGTTGGTGTGTGCGTGAGTAGGGTGTATGGGTAAACTTTCTTAGGCAAAGTTCGGTTTCTTAAGAAGGCGAAGAAAGCTAAAAGGTTCACTCTTGGGGCGCGTTTTGTTAAAAATCTTGACGTTTTGGTTCGACGTAGCGGCGACAGAGGGCGTGATGTACCAATAAAAAAAACAATAAACCATATGTGGGCTACACACTATTGAGGTATATTAAGTAAGTAAGGTTATCGTTGGTTCTCAAGTATTATTTAATAACTTACGTACCCTACCAATTCAGCCTACGCTTTAGTTATACTGCAATTACCCGTAGCTTCTGATAATTAAGATTTTTGTGAGGCTGGGTTAGTATACGATGCTATATTTTCAAAGCTATTATAGGTGTTATAGTTACATTCATCTGATTAATATTCGACGAATCGAGTAGCAACGACACCCCAAAACCACAGCAGACCTATAGCAATATTTACTACCCTTCAGCCAACCAGAGCCAAATCCTGTCAATTTGCAATCCCATTCACACAATCACAACCCATTATAATCTTAACGAATAGCGTATCGCGGTTAACCGCAAAATTACCGCAGACAACCAATCAGGGCTGCGTTAGCCATATATTTTCCGCTATCTATTTTTCCTGGGGGTGAAAATCTTAGAAACCGCACGCGTAACCGCAAAGGTCAGGTGATCTACCAATGGGAGCCAGTAAATATAACCGCAAGCCACGCCCAGTTAACCGCAAACCAACCACAACGCGAGACGTTCACTTTCGTCATCGATCCGTGACCCGTTTTTTCGTGTCCGATCAGCGGTTATTTACGCCTACCTGATTGCTCTACTTTTGGAAATACATAATATATGTAATACTTTACGGTCAGATGCTTTAACAACTTGGTAAGCTAGATACAATAGTTATAATAAAATAAGCTTATTGATAGCGGTTGGTCACCGTTCATCCCAAAGATGAAATATCGATTGTTGTGGAAGGCGCAGCACACACGCGCCCGCTTGTCAGGACGCACGGACACAAGCACGACCGCATTATATTCATAATGAATACAGCTATCCCACTCGGTGGTCGTCTTTGACTTTGTATTATATATATTTTGTCTCACTCTGGCGGCACTTGAGCGTGCGGGGCGAAGGGAGAGGCTGTCTTGGAGAGTCGCCGATTTCTATTTCATTAAGCGGCGCGACTGTGGCCACTGTGGATCGATCCTTGATACCGGAAAAAATCTCTTTAAGCCTCAGTATTATCCATTTGTTTAAGTATAGGAAATAATAAGTGCCAAGCAATAATAATAATTAACATAGAGATAAGAATTATACTACCTACGTAACAGACACCATACATACCTACATACTTACTCTGTATACCCTACATATCTACCTTATTTCAATTCCTCACAAAGATCATGCATACTGGAATTTTACTCAGCCATTTTTTGTGGTATTCTAAAGATCATAGCAGCAGTTCAACTGCAATCTTTAAATCATACATACATATTTTTTTTCTTTTTTTTTATACAACAAGAGTGGCAAACAAGCATAGGTACGGCCCACCTGATGGGAAACGGTTACTGTAGCCTATTTACGCTCACGATACCGAAGTTTCACTTGTGCGTTGCCACCCTAAATACATATCATCACACCGAGTTTCTAATGAGGTAGGCAGAGAGAATCGAGCGCCAGTCAAGCCATTCTCTCTAGACTTACATATCTCTTTCGCTCCGTCCTCATTTATCAGTCTCTTCATACATGCTCGAGTTTTTCGAATACTTTTGACGTTCCCGTCCTTGAGTGTCCGTTCGATTTGATCTTGATAGTTGCAACGTGGTCTTCCTCTGCCTTTTCTTCCCACACTTTCGCTTTGTATATCTGTTTCAACATCTTTAAACTCAAGGTGTGTAAAGGACGTTTAGAAATTGCGCGTTGCGTTTAAATACCCTTCCCATAACCTTCCCTGATATCATATTTGATCTATTAATCCAACTAATAATCTTTCTGTGTGCCAACAAAATATCATCCAATTTCGAAGAGTTGTTGCGGCGTGATTGAATAACAAAGATCATCACGAATTTTCGCATTTATAATAGGTACCTATACTACCTACCTAAGATACTACACAAAGGAGCGAAACAATAATCACATATGTATCCTAACCACCACAATGTACACAGTTATTTCAATAAAGAACTTACTTACTTACTTACTTTTTTTTTTCTATTTATTATAGGAGTTTTGTCGCACAGCGGCTATGTCACTCAGTGAGGACACCTGGATATAAAATCACTTAAAATCTACGCATATACAATTTTAACAAACACTTTAGGTATATCGTCAGAACTAGGTTTCGCCAAGATACTGTTACACAGACCCACATCCTGGGTACATCCATACATAGTTCTTCCGACATCTTTGTTCTGGTCACATTGCATCAGGATGTGATATAAATCGTCACAGACGTTACAAGTATTGCAATTTGGAGAGGGAACCTTTTTCATCAAAAAAGCGAATTTATTCGATGGAATATGACCAGAACGCAGACGGAGTAATGTGACAATAGTATTCCGGTCTGTGTGACTGTGATCGATCCATGAAGTGGTTGGTAATTGAGGCTGGATAGTTCGGTACCAAATACCTCTTTCTTTAGATCTCTCATCGAAGTACTCCTGCCATTTACTTACTTATACCTACGAATTAAACCGGGCATATCGAATCTTTTTAAATATAGGTATCTACTATCAATACCAATCGACATAAAGCCCCTACAGCCTTCAGATCCGTAAAAATAATAAACAGACAAGATCCCGAAGAAGTAAGATTTACATATGTTTGAGCGAGTCCCGGAGGCCGGCTCGTCCATTATTCACACCGGACTAGACGAGAAAATGTAGTATATAATATGTATATTGTACCTAAGTGTTTTTAAATAACTTATCAGTTATTTACGAACAACTGTCAGTACAAGCATAATTCGATACACTTTTCTGACACGTCAAGTGAAAAATTTTAGACGAGGTGGTGGTCCTGAAAATGCAAAAGGAATGCAGATATTCAAATTTAGTTTTAAATGTAATTAGTGATAATGAAGTGAAGCTATTTATTGATAATTACGTGTAAAAATCAATAACACAACTTTTTACGCGACGTAACTTAAAACAATGGCCTCAAACAAACAAGCTGGTAATTTGCAGACTTCCCTTGTTTAAACGGCAGGCCCTTATATTAATTAGCGCGAATATTTTGGGGGATATTATTTACGTAATAAAGCCTTATTTAGTGCCCCCCAAATGAAATATGAGCAATTGAGGAGAGTAAGTGCTTAGCACGCTCATTCATAATACGAGCCGATAATGAATGCACGCGGGGGGAGCCTTAGATGCGGTTCCTCCTTCTTTTATACTTTTGGGGAAGAGTTAAATGTTACCAAAAACGTCTTTGTGTTCCCCAATTTACAGAAGACAAGCGGGGAAAACTCACATATCTGCGATCATCGAGTAATCCTAACACTGGCATAGGTACTACATATTTTAGTATTCAAAGTATGAATACTTGATACTTATAAATGAATATTACTGAAGGACCTGTAGGTATCTACGTCGTAAAACAATAACAGATTAAGTAAATAAAAAAACATAATGACGACAAGAACATGAACAATTCAAGATCGGGTTTGATTACGAGGTAGCAAAACTGTTATCAATCATAACTGAAAATATACCTATTATGAAAATGTGTTCTTTACTTATTTGTATTGGACGTAAAAATATTACTTTTAAAAGAAAAACCAAAAAATTAAGTAAACATACAATTTCCCATTTTGATGAGGGCCCTAATTCCGATCTATTGAAGTCGTTTAATCGCGAATTGATAGCAAAAAGTCTGCGTTATTTAAATACAATGGGCGTTCGTTAGGCCGGCGGTGGGCCTCAAGAGTTCGATGCAAGATTTAATTAAATCGGCCCCGGGTCGGCCCCAGCTCGCCCCCGAGCCGTACCCGAGTCGTCGGTCCCCCGTCCCCGCGTCGTCGGCAATTTCCTCGAGGGTTGATTTATCGTCGCCTCTGCCGCGAGGTGCCTGCCGACACGACAAAGGATTGCGGCATTTTTTACTAGCTACAAATATGTTTATACTAAGATCTTATGCTTCTGATTTACTATTTGTACTTTTATTTATAATTCGTACCATTACTTATGATAATAACCGTTTATGAAAATAAAAAAGGAGTTCCATATTTGAGCTTGTATTTTAGAATATAATGTCTTAATCGTAGGTTCAATTTCCCTTCGCAGCAGGTTACCATATTGTCACGAAATCTCGTTACGGTAATTTGATCTAGGTAGATACTATACGGTCTATACAGAAGACCGCACTTTCTCATTGTATGTCGGTCTATCAGTTTCCTTAACCTTTCGTCACTCGTCATTTCTAGGTATTTGTTTTTCATAGAGTGGTTGGTGGTGGTGGTTGGCGAGTGGTTCTGTTTTTCTGGTTTTCTGAACTTAAGTAGGTACCTATTAAGTAGGTACCTACAGTAATTAATCACACCACGAGTGAATAAAATCCGTATCTCCGTTGAAAAGTGTGTGTGTGTGGGTAGGTACTTACTAGTTACACACCTACGTGGAGATATATAAAAAGTCAAATTGAAGAAAAATCCTTTTAAATTAGACTTTTTATTTGGATCATCAAGTTATCGACATTGACAGAGGTCTATCAGACCGTATAAGGGCTACCTAAGCAAGTAAAAAAAGTACGGTTGAACTTTCAACCTTTCATAGTAACACCTCTTTACAGTGCGAACAAAAACACCAATGTATAGAAAAGTTTGAGGTGAAAGTGTGTTTCCTTGTCGGGCGTGGGTTATTTTTCTCGCAGTGTATTAAGGGATCGTCCGAGCCGAAGGGTGCGTATGATTTATGTCGCGTCGGGCTGACTAGCGATGTATCTTAGTAGCACTTGACACTTGGCCGATATGATCCCTGGACACGGCTTATCGGTACTGTTTATTATTTCTTTCTTTTTTCTTGTACGTAAAAATAAGATAATATAAGATGATGTATTTACGTACTGTGTTAAAATTATGTTATGCACCTATGCAAAGTCCCGCTTAAGGACACTCTTGTTATGAATTTTTTGTTCTTAAATGAACACAATTTAACAAAGAATTATAATCACAGATAAAATACGTTATACATGTAATACAAAGCCTTTTATTCGCTAAATCGCTTAGCGAAAAATAAAAATGGTTTCCTAATGTAGGTACATTAATATTATAATACACAATCTTATTTCACTTTCAACACCTTGCCAGATAGGTACCTACAAAAATGATTTACAAAGTTGTTTGTTAAGACTTGTTCCGGCAAACATCTAATCACATCAAGGGTAGACCCTCGTCCCATCAAAGTGGCCAAGTTTGACTCAAAAAGACGTTTTGTACAAAACTTCGCTTATTAAGGCCCCTAACTTGGCAGCTACTTTTCATACAGCTTCTAATTAATCAACCAAGAATCGAACAACGAAATATTAAGTTACAACCAAAACTCGGTTCTAATAGGATAGCGTTAATTAATAGCGATGGGAAAGTAAAACGCTGCAGTGGCGCAGTGGCTTAAAGGAGACCATAGTAAAGGCTGGAGATTCAAGCCCCGCTGCTCTTTACTAACGAGTTTTCGTATTCTTTACTCACCCGTCTATAAAGTACTGAAACTTTTTCACACCAATTTTCTCAAGAAGTGTGTTTCATAGGTTGCTGACAGTGACTCTCGCCATCTCTCATGCTAGCACCTAAATTTATCTACGATGTTATGTGGGTGCTGTCGCAGGTTAGTTTGAATTAGGTTTTGTCTAAAACAGTCTGTTTTTTTAAGGTCTCGAAGAAACCGTGACAAAATGGCTGGCCAGTGCAGACTGTGGCACCCTTCCGCGTGACTTAGATTTCCAACATTTATTTTAGTTTTGAATATATACAGTAAGTTCATTTATTTAATCTGTATTCTAAAGAAGTAAGTTTGTTTTATTTTTACAAAACTACAATTGTTCAAGGGATAAAATTGTGAATTCCCGTTTCTTGATAGCGTATTTATACCACATAGAATTGCAATAAAAACAAGAACTACGTAATAAATAATAACTGCTCCTCTCCTCGGAGACTTGAAGTCACTCCGCCGTATCTCAGGGGTGGACAAAGAAATGATAAATAGCCGCGTGAGTTATGTCTCGTACCAGGCTATGATTTAGTGCGCGGCGCGCCTCGCACGTACCTATATTGAATATCATAGTAGCTTTAAGGTAGAGTCAGCAAAAACATTGCGGAGATATCCAGTTCATTTACGAAATTTCAAATCATAGCAACGTCATAACAGATACCTATTCGAAACCAGCCAGCATGTATTTTGAGACCGATGAACGTAGCTCTGTAAATCTAGAAAGAACTGGCGTTCCACTGTCTCTGTCTATTTAGAGAGGCATTCGGCATTATGTATCTATAAAACCTTACTCAGGCTGGAACGGTGACTCCAATGGGGTAAGGGAAAAGGCCCAAGAAATGATAATACCTTTACTTAGGCATATGGTATGTACTCACAATTTTATTTTAGCAAGTGGCAAAGATTGTTAGATTTGGGAAAGTATCACCAGCGAGCTGTCGACCATACGTATGCTGAGTAGAGTGGAGTGGAGTGGAGCGGAGTGAATGTAGCTATATATGAAATTTCCCTCTATTTCTAGAGTTCTGAATACCTTATTGACAACACTATCAAATGCTACATACACCCAATCTCGCCGAGACCCTCACGGGGTAGGCAAAGAGGGTAGAGGGCCAGTTGTCTAGATTATGTTTTAGGTATCAAATGTTACATTATATTAATGTTATCTAACTTATGTACACATAGCATAGATACATTTATCATCAAACAAATACAAAGAGCCGTGGTAGCCGAGTGGTTCGAGCAGTTGCCTGCGACGCAAAGGTCGCAAGTTCGAATCCCGACTGTACCAATGTGTTTTTCTAAACTTAAGTACAGTGATTAGTCACACCACGAGCTTTACGGTGAAGGAAAACATCGAGAGGAAACCTGCATACGTCTGAGAAGAAATTCAAAGGCGTATGTATAGTCGTGCTTGAGTAACGGCGATGGACTCGCCATCTGTCACGTTGGCACCTAATATACCTCTGGCGGAAAGTGGGTGTGTGGGTATTACCTATACACCTCTGCCTATCCCTTCGGGGACATTATTATTTTATTATTATTATTATTATTACATTTATCATACTATGATTAATTTTATTGCAATGTGTGTATTGTTCTTGTACACACCTTGCACCTTTGTTTACCTTTGTTCCCCCATATTTGGGTACTATTTCTGTAACGTAAAAATAATTTGAAAAGTAAATGATTTGAAAAGAGTAACCATGGAGTTCCTTGCCGGTTCTTTTCCATGGAAGCGACCAACCCGAACCGTGCTCCTTTTTCGACGGTTTATAAGTGCCCACCTGGGCCCATGTGAAATAAAAATATTTTGATTTTGATGTTGATTGACCTTTATTTTTAATAACAAATTAACTTTACCAAAATCCTGTACCGTCCTCCGATTTATAAGCTACTAGCCCAGTCGAGCAAGTCCGATTATGCACGGGATCCGCAACTTATCCCTCAAATAAACTTGCACCTTTAGTAGAAAATATTATATATAATATATCCTCACGCCTTCCCACAAGGGTCCCTGAAGGGGTAGGCAGAGATGTATTAGTAATACCCACAAAACCACTTTCCGCCAGAAGTATATTAGGTGCCAACGTGACAGATGGCGAGTCCATCGCCGTTAGAAAATATTAAATCAATATAAATCGCCCTCTGAAGTAAAAATATACATCGCTCGCTATTTCCATAGATAGAGGCATTATCCGTACATCGCAGCTCGATTGCTATTAAAGGATTACAACAAAGCGATGGCATTTTCCTCTCCTTGCCCCTTGTCCAGACCCCCCTCCACGCCCCTCCCCTGGCTCTAGACCCTCAAGACCTTTGTAACATTTGCATAGCTTTAGTGCAGACTTGGATTTTTTGCTTCAGTTCTTAAAGGATAAAGAAGCGAGGCGTGTTTCTCGAGTACTTTTGTATGCAATAAAAATTAGAAATAACACTATAGGTAGATGCTGTGCGAATACAGATATTAAAAATACCGTTGTTATTATCTGCCTTTTTTAAAATATTTCATTATGAATGGATATTCTAAACTCATATTTACAAAGCCAAGGCACATACCTCTTACACTTAATCAGTATCTTCATACACGCTCGTTGGTTTCGAATACCTATTTCTGACGTTCACATCTTTCACTGTTCGATCGATTTTATTTAGATAGCGTGGTATTTCTCTGTCACAAGACAGATTCTAATTGTGTGTCAGATATGTTAGCCTATCGTCACTCATCCTTACCACATCTCCATATCTTCTTCATCTTGCCAAACACACCTTCATTCACGTTAATTGCTTGGCAATTGTTTTAATTGCTAATTCTATTTAAATCCAGTTCGAGAACGCATTGTATATAAATGTAGATCTATATATCTTTACGCCTTAACACTAGGGTTATCAAGGGATAGGCAGAGTCGTATAGTATCAACACACCTTCTTTTCACCGAAGATACAATTTCGTTCGTTCGTTGTTTTCCTTCGCGGTAAAGCTTGTGGTGTGACTTAACATCGTTGCTGATGTAATATATGTAGTTACCATTACAATATGTTTTTGTTCTGTCATAGTTGCAAGACTAGTAGCAATATAAATATCAGTAGACTAAGGATAGCAGGTGGCGTTTCACCGGACGCCGGCGGGCAGCTCTTAAGCCTACCTTTAGTTATTAATTCAGGTCTGTAACAGCCCGTGCAGTAGTACAGGGTGATACAGACCAATCCAGTCTTATTTTAGGGTTATGAAAATTCTAGTATAAATGTACCTTACTTTGCCGAGTGGTTTAATTAGCCACATGTAAAAATAAACATTGCTTCTCTTTAATTCTCTTTGGTTCAATCCCCGTACCAATTACTTTTTTCTTGAGCGCTACTTACGTCACAACCTGAGTCTAATGGTGAAGAGGATTATAGTAAGGTTACTTGTATAAGTCTTAGAAATGCGTCATTGCACCGATCAATATCCATCACAATATTTTTATACAACGCTGATATTTATTGAGCTAGAATAAATATATGAATATCATGTTACATTCTCACATTCAATTTATAAATAACTTGATAACGACACTCGGAACTTGTCCGAATATCTTCTTGGGGCGCGGCAGACGTCGGCGAAGTTTGGCCGGCGATGCACCGCGTGTCAACCCTGTGATCACGCCAATATTCCACCATTTTCTCTCAATCACTTTTAGTTCAATGCAAAACCAACTTTAAGCGATTGCGTTAAGAGGCTTCTTAAACGCATTCGTTGTTTTGGTCTTGTTAAGAAAGTGTCACATTTGTCGATACAATTTAAAATTTTCTGCTACGGACGGTCGGATGTCGCATGGACTGTATGTACAGAGGTATTGGATCAGAATCAATCCGATTCATATAATGTATGGTATTCCTATATGTGTATGCAAACAAATTACACACATTTTATTGATAGAGTATGAAAAATGCACTGTATATCCTCACATCTTCCCACAAGGGTCCCCGAAGGGTTAGGCAGAAGTGTATAGGTAGACCCACACACCCACTTTATGTTAGGTGTCAACGTGACAGATGGCGAGTCCATCGACGCCTTTGAATTTCTTCTCAGACGTATGCAGGTTTCCTCTCGATGTTTTCCTTCACCATAAAGCTCGTGGTGTGACTAATCACTGTACTTAAGTTCAGAAAAACTCATTGGGATAGTCGGGATTCGAACTTGCGACCTTTGTGTCGCAGGCAACTACTCGAACCACTCGGCCACCACGGCTATACATTGTATTACCAATAAATTGTAAAATCGAAAAAAGGAGATAATCCAAGTTTCATATTTGGAATGGATTGAACTAAAGTACGATTTAATTTCAAAATAAATTATAAATATAGGAAATAAATTAAGTCTTTGCTGATAGTAAATTCTTTAAATCTTGAATAACAAATGAATAAAAAAAAACAAAATTATAGAAGAACTGCCTTGCGTTTAGGTACTTATTATCTGATGAAGGTATTAATTACATGTTTACTAATATTATCTACGTTACTTCACAATACAGTTATTTCCTAGTAGGGAATGCGGCAATAATGATAATGATATTGTCACTTCGGGCGTGAGAATCCGCGCGGCGGTGCATATCTTGCGTGCCGGCGACGTGACACATACCCAGCTATTTTAGATATGCATCAACAAACACGGCGGGAATGTGCCGCGTCGTATACAACCTGGTTGTCTCGTAAGGCTATGTATTTATTAGACAACTACCCCTAGATATCCATGGATACATCCCAAGATATGTATTAAATTTGATTTGATAGTTAAAATAATGTTGCGCACATGAAATCTCCACGGTTTTCCCTAGAGCATGGCATACACTTTAGGGAAAACCCAAAGGCTTTTAAAAGGGAAGTGAATTTTTTTTTTAGATTGGCTACCCGCGATTTATCAACAACTTAGCAACAGGAGTGCGGGCCTAATTTTTTTATTTTAACGAGTGCTATAAAAGGTGCCCAAAAGTGTAGACATGTGTCACACGTCCTCCAAGCAAAACAATCTTCCTATTTTTTATTATAATAATAATAATAATAAAATAATATATCCTCACGCCTTCCCACAAGGGTCCCCGAAGGGGTAGGCAGGGGTGTATAGGTAATATCCACACACCCACTTTCCGCCAGAGGTATATTAGGTGCCAACGTGACAGATGGCGAGTCCATCGCCGTTACTCAAGCACGACTGTACATACGCCTTTGAATTTCTTCTCAGACGTATGCAGGTTTCCTCTCGATGTTTTCCTTCACCATTATTATTATAATAATAATTTATAAAATAAGAGCTATAAAGCAAATGACTGTCTGCTATCAATCTTATACCTACTTAATTTTTGACATAGATTTATTATTAAGAGTACACTCTTTTGGACGATGATGAGACTTAAGATAGAATGTATGTGTCAACATATTGTATCAACAGTATCACTGAATAAGTCCAACTGTGGGCACTGAGCTAAATGAATGTACATAAGCTGTAATTTATGCTTGTAAGCCATCAGTACAATAATTATTGCTAATTGCTGAGCAGACACTAATGCTCTGTAATGCTGAGCAAATATAGGTACCTAAGTACGCTAATCATTGTGGATATAATGGTCGTACATTTTCCAACATTGACAAACAGTAGAGGAAGATCACGTTTCAAGGTACATACAACTACCAATCTGTTCTGTATAAAACTATATATCTATCTGTACTATATAAAGAGGAGGAGAGTTTGTTTGTAACATCAAAATAATGGCTGTTTTTCATAGTGTATGTGAAAGTAAAAACAATTTATATTATTCTTCTATGTTGTCTCTCTGTTGGTTACCTACGGTTAATCTTCGAAATAGCTGAACCGATTTTGACTCTCTTTTCACTGGTAGACGCCGCATGCACTGCTTACTTATATTTTTTTGTAGTTTTAAGTAATCCAATTTTCATATGAGAAGAAATATTACTATAAGAGCTATGGTGACTGAGCGATCCGAGTAGTCGCCTGAAATATAAATATTGCAAGTTTGAATCCCGACTATACCCATCAGTTTTTTTGAACTTAAGTACAGTGCTCAGGCACACCATGAGCTTTACGGAAAAGGCATAAATTTTACCGAAAATTATTAAGAAGAAGCCTGCATAGGTTTGAGACGAAATTTAAAGATATCTGTAGTCATACATGAAAAAGAAACTTACCTTCACAATTACCTATACAATAAGTAAGATGTAAGGCTGCATGCTATTAGCATTAGCTGAAGATGTCTCATAGCCCATCGGGGTAGTTGGCTAATTTCACACAAGAGTGCGCGTTAGTTTCCCCCGACTTATGGGAAAAACTTGTTCAATCAACGTAAGTAGCTATTTGCCAACCGGACCCCATTGCTCGAGCGCAGAAAATAAATTCATATTTATGGATGCGGCATTCGATTTGGCATGTTCAAATTGGATGTTGAACTCCAAGATACTTAGTTACCTACATCTAAATCGTAAGGTTAATTTAAAACAAATCGGGAGATAATTTTGGTAAAATTCTATAAAAATATATAAAAATTAGTTTAACCTATATTTTTTAAATCTAATGATAATAACATGATGAGATAACTAAGTGCCTTGTAATATAAGAAACAGGAAATATACACCATTTTTTCGAGCGTGCAAAGAAGGTTGGCAGCCATTTCACGTTGGATAGTTCGTAATACTGACTATGATATTATGGATAATATTAAAAAGTTACATATTAGGTAATGTGTCTCCTTTAACATTTACTTGGATAAATCTAAATATTTCAATAATATCCTCATGAGAATAGATGCCTCATCCTATCTAGTATCATCTTCGTAGCTGATGGAACTTATTGAATTAAATGCTTGTCTGATCCCGGGACGTAAATATCAGAGGAAGAATTAATATCCGCTGCTAAAGGAGGCAA
>JACCPG010002193.1:0-14854 GCA_016069955.1 Drepana arcuata | reverse complement strand
GGCGGAAAGTGGGTGTGTGGGTACTACCTATACGCCTCTGCCTACCTTCGGAGACTTTGTAGGTAAGCCTGCTCCGCTCCTTTGAATGGATAGCCTGATGTCATATAGCCTATAGCCTACCTCATTATATCAACATAAAGAACAAACCCTAACTCCAACATATTATTGTAGATTCTATAAACACTATTGTTATTGATCAGGCACTATATAAGGTGGACAGAAATTATTACATACATACATACATATAATCACGCCTCATTCCCGTAGGGGTAGGCAGAGTGGCACAAGGCACGCCTTCCCACAAGGGATGCACACACCCACTATCCGCCAGAGATATTTTTCAATACAGATAACTTGTTAAATATAATGGTAATGATTTATAGGACCATAGTTAGATTTTTAGCAAAGGCACAAAATGCAAATATATCATCTAGTGTATAACGTGACACATCACATAATTATAGTGACGTCAGTTTTATTGTTAGAACAATGGAGGTACTGCAAGTACAACATTGTAAGAATATAATACATATCACAAGTCATGATCTCTGCTATACTGAATACACTAATAAAAGTAAAATAATATAATATATCCATGTCTTCCCACAACGATCCCTTTAAGGGATAGGCATAGATAAATTTTAGGTGCCAACGTGACAGATGGCGAGTCCATCGCCGTTACTCAAGCACGACTATACATACGCCTTTGAATTTCTTCTCAGACGTATGCAGATTTCCTCTCGATGTTTTCCTTCACCGTAAAGCTCGTGGTGGACTAATCACTGTACTTAAGTTCAGAAAAACTCATTGCGCTTACCGGATCCGAACTTGCAATCTTTGTGACGCAGGCAACTGCTCAAACCACTCATTGTTATGTATACCTATTTATCAATTTGGTACTATACGTTCTTTTTTACAATGACAATACAATGATTTTACTAAAAATACTTAAATGAGATAATAATTATAAAATGTATAAAGAACTGCCAACACAACTACACACATACATACTTAGTACATATAAACAAATTAAATCAAAATCTTAAATTCAACGTAAGGGACACAGGGAACACTTATTGAACGTCACTTACTAAATATATAAATAATAGTAAAAAAAACTAAAAAAATACACTTTTTATAGAAAATCCAACTAAAAAACTAGAAAATGTTTAAAATATTGAATTGTCATCGGTCCTTAATAAGTATGCCAAATTTCGAGTTAATGCGACGTTCTGAAGGGGGTTAAAATCATGTTCAAAGATTCCGTTACATACTAACATACATACGTCTCAAGCTAAATAAAAGCGTATTAATAAAAATGTATATAAAAAAATCGCTGATCCTGATTATCCTAGTAAGGATAACGGGTCAAAATGTTTAAAATATTGAATTGTCATCGGTCCTTAATAAGTATGCCAAATTTCGAGTTAATCCGACGTTTTGAAGGGGGTTAAAATCATGTTCAAAGATTCCGTTACATACTAACATACATACGTCTCAAGCTAATAAAAGCGTATTAAAACCAAAGCCACTTTCACTCGTTTCCAAGGAAATAACCCTGCCAGAGAAGAAACGTAAGTAAATACAAACAGTTTTTAACATTCCCTTTACGTATAGCCATATCATCAAGTCCGGAGTCCCTAACGGGGTAGGCAGGGAGTATAGAGAGTCAGTTCTCTCTAGACTTACATACCTTTTTCGCTTCGTCCACATTCATCTCTTCATACATGCTCCTCGATTTCGAGTACTCTTGACGTTCCCGTCCTTGAACGTCCGATCGATTTGATCTAGTAGTTGGAACGTGATCTTCCTCTGCCTGTCTCACACTTCTGCCATACGACCTGACCTTTGACGCTTTTGAATTAGTTTACGTTTAATAACACTTTTCTTACCTACCAAAAGGTACCTAATTATACACAATATAATATATCGTCACGCCTTCCCACGAGGGTCCCCGAAGGGATAGGCAGAGGTGTATAGGTAATACCCACACACCCACCTTCCGCCAGAGGTATATTAGGTGCCAACGTGACAGATGGCGAGTCCATCGCCGTTACTCAAGCACGACTATACATACGCCTTTGAATTTCTTCTCAGACGTATGCAGGTTTCCTCTCGATGTTTTCCTTCACCCTAAAGCTCGTGGTGTGACTAATCACTGTACTTAAGCTCAGAAAGAACTCATTGGTACAGTCGGGATTCGAACTTGCGACCTTTGCGTCGCAGGCAACTGCTCGAACCACTCGGCCACCACGGCTTCGTACCTAATTACTCAAAATATATGTGAGTATATAGTAAGAGTTTGAGATATACATATATGTCGGTAGATAGGTATAATGAACCCGCACGTGTTAAACGTCTAAAATCAAGAGCAATATTATTAAGTTTATTAAACATTCATAATTTATAGTTTTCCTCCATCCCAAAGCCGTCGTTAATGTGCCATCTGCTTCGGTAATAAGGTTCAAAATGGCAGTAACACGTCGATCTCAAACAGACTGGCGCATTCAGAATGCGGACGGAATATTCCATGCACTGGAGCAAACTGGAGCATGTTTAGAAGTTCCCGGGACCAAAATTGTTAAACTGCTCTACGCAAATAGCGCACACTAGTGACCCGCACCGGCTTCGCACGGGTACATACATAAAGTTGTTTATATCAGGCATCGGAGACTTTCGGACATTTCCAACTGTTATCGTCATCGGACGCTCAAGAACGGGAACGTCAAGAGTACTCGAAACCGATGTCCATATATGAAGAGACTGATGAATATGAAGCGAAAGAGGTATGTAAGTCTAGTGAGAGCTGGCGCTCAATACTCTCTGCCTACCCCGTTAGGGACTCGGCGTGATGATAACTATGTATATATTGACATAATTCAACTTTCTACAAACCCATAATTTCGCTTTACGCCTACCCTTTACGCATGAATCACTGTCTATGTGCGAAAATCTTATGAAAATCCATTATGTGCTTTTCGAGTCTATCGCGAACAGACGGACGTGGCGTGGCGTTTTATACATAATGCAAATACATACATATATGTATGAAAGCTTCCAGCTGTTCTAAGACGTACATTCTGACGCAGTACACGAGAGTGTAAGCGCCCGATGACGTCATCTGGCGCTTAAAAATAAATTGCGTATAACTAACAAGGGTGCCAGGTAATGGGGAAAGAAGACATTCGAATACGTTAGCCGGACGTTGGGTATTTTTAGATTGTCAATGAGCGCCGCTCTTGAGTAGCCCCGAAAAATGCGAACTTCAATTCTCAGATTTTTTGATATTTTCACGCGTTCCCACAAAGGTCTCCGACCGGGTAGGCCGAGGTCAGACCCACTTCACCGGTGACTAGTACATTGATAGACAGTGCCATCCACGAAGAGGCGCCCCACTATTCTTCATTATAGTTTATAGTGTAAGTGTGCAACCTTCCACTAATGTTTGAGTATTATAGGTACACACTGATTACCTATTATGAGTGCACACGCACGCTACATTTAATAGAGTCAGGCCATACTCCCCGCATCCCGCGAACCCCCGACTAGAAATAGTTGGGGCGCGTGTTCGTGGATGGAACTATCTATACAACACGATAACAATACAGCTCTCTCAGTCCATTAAGTTATAATATATTCAACAAATTCCTTTTTCAAATCCAAATTAGTAAAACAATTATTCACTTCAATCATGAATAACTAAACGTGTCTAATCACTATACATTGAAAATACGTACACCTACCTCGCACACATGAATGTACCTACCTGCTTTCAATTGTCAATTTGACAGCTGTCAATTTGACAAACAACTTAGCTAATATGTATTTAACCTGCAATTCATAGTATCAGACTAATTAATTGTCAATATCATGCACAATAAATTAGGTATTCATTTGACAATGCTTTTAATATACACGTGCATACTTTCAATTAAACATAACTTAATGTAGCTTAGTAAGTAATTACTTTACGTAGTACTTAGCAAAAGTACTTACTTATGCATTCTATTGCAAAATTTGTATGTAAAAAAATTACACATATTCACGCCGAGTTTTTTAAAGGATCAGCAGATAAGGTAGAGCGCCAGTTTTCTCTACTTAAATTACTCCGAAGCTTGAGGTCGCGAGTTCGATTCCCGCTGAGGGCAAATATTTGTGTGATGAACACGAGTAGGTATTTGTACTTTAGTCTTGGATGTTCTATGTATTTATGTATATATCTATCTATGTATATCGATGTCTAGTTTCTATAGTACACGTTAGGTCAATTTAAGTAGAATTGTCCCAATGTATTTATTTATTTATTTTATTTCTCTAATACCTAATCTGTGTATACCAGAGGCAGAGGAAGACCACGTTCCAACTAGATCAAATCGATCGGACGCTTAAGGACGGGAACGTCAAGAGAACTCGAAACCGACGAGCATGTATGGAAAGACTGATGAATGTGGACGAAGCGAAAGAGGTATGTAAGTCTAAAGAGAACTGGCACTCTATACTCTCTGCCTACCCCGTTAGGGACCTGGCGTGGTAATATGTATGTATGTATGTGTGTAAAATATTTTTTCAAATCGAATACGCAGTTCCTGACTTTAGCACTCGCAATCGTACAAACCAAATCTTGTGCTTTATAATATTAATGTATATTTTATTGCAACGGGATAAGACTCAAGACTGGTTATTGGAATAAGAAAAAAGATATACAAAGGATTAAATTCTTGAAACTGGCCGCAGCCTCAGACATGATAGATGCGGGGAACTGCAAATATTCTTTGTCCGTTTATGCACTAGTAGCTACCTCGCATATTAAAACTTATCTGAAGATGTCTTTTGTTTTTTCTGGAATATAACATAGTATATTTAACACATATAACATATTTTATCGTATTATTATTATTATAATATAGACACTTCTCATCAGAAAAATTTAAACACCTTGCAAGTTTATGGTTTGTAAGGATTATCAAAAAAATATATTATGTTCAGGAATATATGTCAAAATGTCGTTTAATTTGCAAAATATGAGATATCATACACTATTAAAAGACATTTGACATATATTCCTAAATAGGTATATAATTTTTTCTGATAATTCTTACAAAACGTAAACTTGCAAGATGTTTCGATTTTTCTGATGAGAAGTGTATAAGGGCATTGTAACACCTCTGCCTACCCGCTGTGGCAAGGTGACAAATATAAAATGACAGAAAGAATGTGCTTAAAAAATTTTTTTTTGTATGACGAAGCCTGTGGCGAATACGTTTTATGTTCAACCGACGAAACCTGCGACGTGGATAACATTTGTAGATAATAATAATAATATTTGTAATATAACATTTGTAGATTTTATTCTAAATATGAGAATTTTTCAATACCGGTACCGGTATGCTGTAAAACTGTAAGGACTTCAAATTTATAAATAAAGACTTAATTTACTTTTAAAAAATTAATGACAGAAGATTCTACTTTCTTATAGAGACAGTCACCCATTTTGCAAAATTACTCGCAACAAATTATTCTGCAAAAATCCTGTGTCTGATATGTGTTATCTTATCTGTCGCTAATGTTTTATTGCCATTACTGTACATGCATTCACGCACTGAAGTTTCATAATCTTTTGAGCTAAACTTGATGAAATGCAAATTCGAATAGCTTGCAATACATTGAATCTTTTCCTGTACCTACGTATTATTTACTGCAGACAGAGTGATCGTTGCACAATAATTCACTGGGGAATTCCCAATGTATTTTGTGCGTTAAAATCTAAATTATAAATATTATAAAAACGTTGAGTTTGATCGTTTGTTTGAATACGCTAATATCAGGAACTGTTAAACCGATTTGAAAAAACAATAGTATACGATACCCTTTTTTATTGAGGAGAGCTTATAGGCTATAATATATATATTATTTTAAGGCTTATTGCCAAACGTTTTATACCAGCAGCTTTTGGGCAAATCATACCCAAAAAGCTGATAATGCGCTGCGAGTCCAATATAACAATACCTTCAGAGTGATGTTGAGGCTTCCTCCCCATTGTAATGCGTTGGGCATGTTTACTGATGCACAGACACTGATGCACACACAGACGACTACTTCGCGATAATGAGAAAGAAGGTGGCGTCAATAACACGAAGGGTAAGAGGGAGCTCCAACAGCATTCTGAGGGTATTTTCCGAAGGGTGGATGGGCGTACGATAGGCAGGTTTGTCGAGCTTCATGTGATGCGAAGATGGAACTCGATAGGCCACCTGCCATCTCATGTCTGTTTATTTCTATGTGTAATGTTACTAATATCGTGTATAAGTTATTACTAATACGATATGGGCCTGGTTTGCCGGGAAATAAATGATTTTTATTTTTTATTTTATTTATAATTATATTGCCCATAATATTATGGCCCAAAGAAACGGAGCAGTTGGTAAAATGAAATAAATTTAATTTCTGGTGCAATCGCGGGACCCAGCTAGTCAAAAATATTAAGTAGAGAGCATTAAAATAATACAATACACGAATTTCTTGTTAATATTAATGCATAGTATGATAAAAACGTACGACTGTGTGTAATAGAGATTGCATCACGATTTTCCGAATTCATACGAAAACAAAGAGTGAACGTCGTGATCAAAATCTATTTATAAATATATAACGATATATATTACATATAAAGCGACTCGTGTCGGATGCCACTGTAGGTATCTAAGTTGAGATAATACAAAGAACAAAGTCTCGGCTCTAAAGGCATCCATTTAAATGTATTTCTATAATGCAATTGCCTGCTATAAAAAGGGACAGTTGTATTTAAAAAGGATTTCATAGAAATTGTACGCTTAGCATTAACCTTGAAAGTGAAGAATGAGCAAAGTCCTTGAATCCTATATATTCTGTTTGAAAGGACCAATTTCTTTAACTTAATAATACTAAATGCAGTTTTACCGTTACATACCTAGGTTACTTTTCAAAACGCATACAAAAGGGAAGACGAGAATTTTGAATGGACGGAATCAACTTTGCTTGGCACTAAAAGTTCTAGAAACATTCCATAACGGTGGCATTTTTTTATCCCGTACCAACTCTACATCGAAATAGTCTATAAATATATACAGTGTTACGCCCAAATCCATAGTTAACGTTGAATAGCATGCAAACACAAATTGTACACAAATAAAAATTGACAGTAAACCAGTAATTCCACATGAACACAGCTGCGAGCCGAGGCGCTAACGAAACGGCAAAACATCAACTCATTCATGAATTCCATGACGTTGAAAGTACTATTTATAACAATAAACACAGTTATACGGTACATGCTTCACATTCTATAATAACATAACCGAATAAAGACTATGGAACGCACCTTGATATCAGCCTATCAGAAGACTGCGTTCAGTTCCTGCGATCAGCTGGTCACAAAACACAATGAAACGTTTTTAGTCGTACACGTGTGCTTACTCGGGCAAGCAAACCGCATCTGTGTGTCTTGTGTTTGTCAAGTCAGGAGGAGGCGGGACGCGGTCCGTCGCGCCTCTCTCGAAACCACCGCATTTTTAACACAAATTCACCGTGTTACATACAAAATATAGTGTTTCACAAATACGCGACTACTCCCTAGGGAGAATCGACATTGAATGCTGCTATCAGTAACGATAAATTAATGTTTACACATCTCTTGAGATATAACTGCTTGTTTTAACTTACGGCGACAAATCCATACAGATACCAGTGGAATTTTACATCATTAAACATGTCTCCTTGCAACATGATTTTTATAGCGCGCCTGTCATCAAGGACAATGACATTGAGGCAAGTAGAGGAATATACCTAACTATGGAAAATCGATTAGTAACAGAGCAACGTAATGCAAGTAAAACAATACTACATACCACAGGTATTTAATTGTATTATTCACAAAATAAAATAAAAAACATTTTACCTTGGCAATGAAGTGTAATACTTTTTTAGGTTTTACCTTTCCTTAAGGAAATTTCGGTGGAATAAATATGTAGTTTTTATTTTAATGTACCGAACTTCAGCTAACCGCAGGAACTGAAGATAGATATAGTCCGCCCACAAAGCCAGGGCCTACATTTTTTGCTATGGTATCCCCTGCCTGTCGTATGAGGCGACTAAATGAGGTTGACGGGCTTGCAGATAGTCAGGGTGGGGGCCCTGGCTGTCACTGTAGTAGGAGGCTGTAGTAGGGGCGAAGTTAGTCGCCCCTGGGATATGCTCAAGCAAAGTGCAGGAGGGCACTGGTGTGTTCCCCAGGAGATCCCAGAGCCCTCCTATATTCACAGAGCATGCCAACAAGGGGGTTTCAGTGATTAAAAATCTCACATAACCCGTTCGGTCTTCCCTAGGACGGTCAGTCCACAGAAGGCTCCCGCTTCTAAAAAGAAATAGGTTTTAATAAACAGATCTTCAGCTAACCGCAGGAACTGAAATTAGTGTCTCTACACGTATCAATAGCTAAGTTTTTTTTTGTAGTTTGTTCATCTATTAATTGTAACACTACACACACGCACACGCGTGTGCCCTCATAGGCAATCAGTGTGTACCGACAATACTTATATATTAGTCGAAGGTTGCACACATACATATTAACTATGAAGAAGAACGGTGGGGAGCGTATTTACGCTCCCGATACCTAATAATTTTTCCGAATACCGAAGTATTTTCGGGTAGCCATTCTGTGTTCGGAGAGTTATACTGTGTTGGCAGCAGAATGTGAGTATCCCAAAACAATATAATAATCCTCCCCCTCCCCAAGCATCTCATTATTGAAAAACTTCGCGCAGGAACATAACACAAAAAAAGTATTACCATATTTGGCTACTTAAGGCGTAAGACTCTATAAGGTGGAGGTCGGGTAGTTCCAAACTCGAACGGGAAGCCCGTTATGCCCTTCCTCAATATTATCTTTCTAGCCCTATCTAAATTATGATATGAGAAAAATATGTATGCTCTTTGCCTATGGTTCTCGCTAATGAATCGGATTAAGCGATACCATCAGATGAATACCATTCCGTTACCAGTGAACAAATTTTTCGCTAAGCCAGGTATTTCGTTCTGACGTAAGTTTGTTATCGGACTTAATGCAATAAATAAAATAAATAGTTCGTAATACTGAAGTCCGTTAAGAGTGTGTCTTGCAAATTGATAGTAGGACTTAGTTATTTGATGCGTCGGCAGTGACTTAATATATGGCATACCAACCGAGGCCCGCGGCAAATTCACCAGATGGAAAATAAAACATGGAACCTTTCTATAAATTACCTAAAAAGCCGTGGTAGTCGAGTGGTTCGAGTCGTTCCTTCAACACAAATATTGCGAGCTCGAATACCGACTGTACCATGAGTTTTTGTATGATTGTAGCATGAGTTCCGGGAACTTTGCTTCTTAGCCGGGCATTGGCGAGACCTTGGCACTTTTGAGGTGCTAAGCAAACACAGCTAAGGGCACCCCCTGTGGGGTACGGACCTCGCCCTTGAGCGTTGTTGGATCACGAGCAAGGGAGCTGGGATGGACGACTTAGTCCGCGTGGATATTAGCAAAAAAAATATTGCTTGGTTTCTAAAATAAAAGTAGCCTTAGTTACTCCTTTTTACATCAGCTATCTGCCAGTGAAAGTCCCGAAAAATTCGGTCCACCCGTTTCAGAGATTACCCGGAACAAACAGACAGACAGACAGACAAAATATAAAAAAATACATATTTGGTATATGTACCGTGTTTACATTCACATGCATTTAGTAAAAAGCGGTTATTTTAATATATTACAAACAGACACTCCGGATTTTATATATTTTTTAGATTTGGGGCCTGCACTTATGAGTTTTTCCGAACTTTAGTACAGTGATTAGTGACACCACGAGCTTTACGGTTAAGGAAAACATCGAGAGGAAACCTGCATAGCTTCAGAAGACATTTTAAGATGTATGTATTGTCGTGCTTGAGAAACGGCGTTGGACTTGCCATTTATCAAGGTCGGATAAAATATATCTGTGACATAATGTGTATATGTGTACTACCGAAACATTTCTGTGAACCCATTAAGAGCCCTATTAGGAAGGCGTGAAGATACGATATAACAATACAATTTTTTGTGTGAATTCTCTAAGTTTCGGTTAATGAAAAGATTCAATACCTGCTCTATAGAGCACGACCCTTCAGTCCAGCGGTTGTGGCATTTTGCCTCATCTGTCACCCTATAGTTATGTCAATGCGCTTAAGCTACCTACCAAAGCAATTTTAACCGACTTCAAAAAAGGCAGGAAGAAGCAGAGGACGACCACGTTCTAATTACCTAGATCAAATAGATCGGACGCTCAAGGACGGGAACTTCAAGAGTACTCAAAACCGACGAGCATGTATGAAGGAGACTGATGAATGTGGACGAAGCGAAAGAGGTATCTGTGTAAGTCTAGAGAGAACTGGCGCTCTATACTCTCTGCCTACCGCGTTAGAGACTCGGCGTGATGGTATATTAAAAAAAAAGAGGTTTCTCAATTCGACCGTATACCTATATATATATTTTTTGTTAATACTTTACATACATACATGACAGTACGCACAGTCCCTCCCGAGGTACCTGCGAGTAGGTACAGAGACTAGAGGGTCAGTTTTCCCTAGACTTACAAACCCATTTTACGTAATCAATATTCTGCAGTCTCTTCATACATGCTGGCTGACTTCGAGTACTCTTGATGTAATAACGAAAAGCATGTGTCAAATTTTATTATATACATACATACATATCATCACGCCAAGTCCCTAACGGGGTAGGCAGAGAGTATAGAGCGCCAGTTCTCTCTAGACTTACATACCTCTCTCGCTTACCTTATTGCAACAACCGATAAACGATACCTATGTGTAATAAAAATAAGGCACAAACGATTCTCAACTTTATTTCTAACAGCTATGAATTACAATTCATATAATAATTTATGACTTAGGCATTTAATATAACGAACACTTAGTTATATAATTTATCTTATAGACAACATCAAAGATACATTGAATTTATAGTTATATATGAATAGTTATTATTGTGCTAAAACATTTCTACAATTTCATTCTTGTGCATAATCGTTACACTCGTACTTTCCTAGTCGATCTAAGATCACATTGTGTCGTCATTCCCATTGGAAGTACAAACTGGGTCAGTAGAACGAGCGATACTCCTGGTGTTGCAAGCGTCCATAGGCGGCGCTAACCGCTTACCATCAGGCGTCCCTGAAGCCCCAAGCTTCTACTTTATCCATAATATTTTTATATTTCTGACTAACTGTGCCCCTCTCTTTCGCTCGCGTTATAATGATATACATATATATGAAAAGTTTCTTCTTCTTCTTCAGGCCTTTCTAATTGGGGTCGGCTCTCCTAACCGTCCTTCGTCCGTCCTCCAGGCACATCGTTTCTAGGTCATCTGTGGATCCAGGTTATCTTTTGCGAGGTCTTTATTGATAACCGATATCCATGTAAGTCGGGGTCTGCCACGACTTTTTGGTCTCGACTCCAGCTCCAGCACTTTCCTTGTCATGTGATCTTCAGCTCTTCGCATGACATGACCATACGATCGCATTCGCGTCTCAGTGAGCTTTTCGGTTATTGGTTTTATTTTGAAGCTTCCTCGGATTTATATGTTTGGTAATTTGTCCAGCCTCGTAACCCCAGCCGACCATCTCAGCATTTGTATTTCAGTGGTAAACTTTTTATATAAAAAAGTTTATATACCTATAGAAAATTTAAGTAGCAAAAGTTACTCCTTACAGCTCATCTATCATCAAGTGAGTCCCGTCAAAATCGGTACCGGTTTACGATGAACGGTAAGGTCCGCTTATACATATACCGTACGGCGGATCTCAAATGCGGTTTCTCAGCATATATAGTACTGCTATTAAGCAGTATCTAAATGTAATTATCATTAGATAGACGTGCACACGAGTATATTTAAAATTTAAATATCATATGAAAAATTCATTTTCAAAGATTTTTTTTCACAAAAAACAATAGTGCATTAGTATACTGTGTCTCGTTATACTGTGGTTATATAGAATAGTTATTAATTGACTTGAACGAATGTCTTCAGGAATTTCTTTGCAAACTTCACATTTTTGAATACCTAATTATATCTACATTAAGTGCTTGCAGTACAACGTATATAATATAATAATATTAGGTACATACGTAAGAACCGACGACACTATTCAATGGTGAATCATAATAATCATCATCATTAATACAATTTTGGTACCAGGGTATCAGGACATAGGAGGAGCGTACTTTCTGACTAAATGTTACTCGGGAATATACATTTCCTAAATCCAATAATCCAGTCATTATATGGTGAAGTTCAAGTCTTTAAAACTCAATCCAATACCATACTCGTCCCTTCGAATGTCCTACTTCTTTAAAGCTCACAAAAGGACAATATATTTTTGACATCAAAACGTGTATAGCTGTAATAAAATACATTGAAAATGTGTATATTTCTAAGCCATCGTCAAACTGTTTCGTTTCTCCCCATTGCGTCGTTCTTGGTAGTCCTTAGCGGGTTGTATGAAAGCAATCAGCACACCGGATACCATGATCCAGCCCCCGGCCAGGTAAAAAGCAAGCTCCCACGACAATGTCAGGTCGTATATGAGACCTGTAAATTGAAACTGTGAAAGAATAACAGTCATAATTTTTTTTTTACATAGTAACGCCCACCACGAGCTTAAATAAGGCTTACTAGGCAACGCATACATTACTTGCCGTTACTCAAGCACGACGTATACATACGGCTTTGAATTGCTTTTCGGTCTCCGAAAAGCTCTTGTGACTAATCACTGTACTTCAGTTCAGAAAAACTCATTGGTACAGGCGGGATGCGAACTTGCGATCTTTGCGATTGAAATAGATACATGAAAATTGTGCCTGATTTGAATTGAATCATGCACCCGGAATACTGTTTGTAAAATTGTGTGTATATGGGAAGAAATATTAAGTATATAGTGAGGTTTATCCAACTTACCTGACAATGGAGGACCAATGAGATGGCCTATCCCTTGAGCGAGTAACACCAGTCCATAAGCCGACGTGAAATCATCCAGGGATACCAACTTCACAAGCAAACTTGGTGTGAAAGTAAATGACGCTGCGAAAAGCAGCCCAAACGCGCTGGAGACAGAAGCTAAAATCCAATAATTTGTCGCTGCTAGTGGTATAGCAGCTACAGATGCACCGCATAGTACTAAGCAAACGGCGTATAAATTCCCGATGGACACTTTGGGAAAGTCTCCTATCCAACCCAAGCCAACCTGGAAAATATTTACAGGTACAAGTCTCACAATATGTATAGGTACTTATACTAATAACAATTCTTTTGAGATTTTTTCACACAGGAATGTTCTCGTGACAAAAATATTCATTTCACGTATACATACATACATATCATCACGCCAAGTCCCTAATGGGGTAGGCAGAGAGTAGTGCCAGTTCTCTCTAGACTTCGTCGTCCACATTCATCAGTCTCTTCATACATGCTCGTCGGTTTCGAGTACTCTTAACGTTCCCGTCCTTGAGAGATCGATTTGATCCAGGTAGTTGGAATTGTTAACGTGGCCTTCATTTTTCACGTATACATACAGCATGTTTTGTTGTTAAGAATGTTGAGTTGGTTCGTGTACGCTTTAAAAACTTGAAAAATTCTGAACCAATGGAGCTTAAATTTTGACACAAGCCGCTTTAAGGATTGATTGTATCCTTTGTCGTATCAGTAAAGGGGTTTAACGAACATCTATGCAACCACAATGCGCCACAGTAAAGCGGAAGTGAGTTACTTATAATGACTAGTCAAATATAGGCAAAGTTCTTGCCTTCAATATAATTATTGCGCTCACAGTAACTTAAAGCTAGTATTTGTAAACATTAATTCATATAGTTAGTGACAGATATGCCATATCGAAATAATGGTTCGCATTTTTGTGAATTGAAAATTGGACTGACGTTGACCAAAACCAACCATTCACAATCCTACCGACTCACTTGGACAATGTTCTTGCTGATATTTGTATTTTAACCCGTTCAAATTTATCCGACTTCCAAAATTCAGTCAAAACAAAACTGTTGTTTTCAGCTCGTCTCAAAATAACATCATAAGCATTAAATTTAGAAAAGCTGAACTACAAAATTTGGCACAGAGTCGTAGTCTGTCGCCAAACATTTGGAAACTGGATATTCTCTATTTGCGTATCCCGTTTAGATATCTGTCATGGTCATCCGATCAAGATGGCCTTGTGTATCATCTACCAGAAACAGTTAATCATTACCCTGGCTATGGACCAAATTTTGTTAAAGTAATTGGAATCTAGGGAGCCTAATATACTTGGGTCTGAAACAAAACTGTGTATTATAGAACAGTGCATACAATTACTAGGAAATCAATAACTCACGACAGCCTAGTATTCACAAGTTTACGTGTCATCCTAACTTCTCACAACGCTAGAATTTACATATTTCCTTAACGTTAAAGCTTTGTTGTGGTATAAACATTTAGTTATCTTCTTGAAGAGCACCAGATATCTGTATTTATATCATCTTGTTATAAGTCTATCTGATTTTGGTAATTGTAGTGCGTATAAAGTATAATCAAGCTACCGTCCAAACTAATAAATTTAGTGAAATATCAACGTTAAGATTTTTCAGCCTATTTTACATTCAAAATTAATATCTTTTTATTTCACATAGGCCCAGGTGGGCACTTATAAAACGTCGAAAAAGAAGCACGGTTCGGGTTGGTCGCTTCCATGGAGAAGAACCGACAAGAAACTCCATGGTTACTCTTTTCAAATCATTAGGCATATTCAATA
>JACCPG010002192.1:0-31081 GCA_016069955.1 Drepana arcuata | reverse complement strand
AAGGGTCAAGTTATTCCGCAAACGTGCTTATCAGATATAATGATGCTAATATATATTGATTCACTATGCATGATATATATATATATATATCTCATGCATAGTGAATCGATATATAATTTATATAATCGATATATATATATAAGTAGTAAGTGGGTAATTACTACTAATTACCTACTTACTACTTACATCATCATCTCTACAGATGTCAAGATTAATCACCGAACTGTTTTTTCTTTTATGTGGCTATTTTCAGAAATTGATTACAACGTTTGTTCGCACAAAGTTTTACGAGATGATACCATAAAATACAAAACCACCTATTTGAAAACTGCTCGCCTACTAGTGGTGGTCCGCAACCGCAAAACAATATCCTGACTAAACTAGCAGGTTATACTAAGATATGTTTGTCATCTGCAGGTAGCAGTGTAGGTTCACAATTAATTTATTATATATTTAATTTCAAAAGCCGCGGTGGCCCAGTGGTTCCACCATGCATCACAAAGATCTAATCCCAACTGTACTATGAGTTCTTCTGGACTTTAGTACAGTGATTAGTCTTAGCACGAGCTTTACGATGAAGGAAAAAACATAGAGAGGAAACCTGCATGCGTTTGAGAAGGAATTCAAAAGTAGTTATAGCCGTGCTTGAGTTAACAGGGGTGGACTCGCCGTTTGTCACGTTGACCTAGAATATATCTGTGGCAGAACGTGGGTCTGTGGGTACTACCTATACACATCTACCTATCCGTTTGGGAACCTTTGTGGAAAGGCGTGAGCAAAGATTCTTTTTAAACTGGCGCTCTATAATCACGGCCTACCCCGTTAGGGACTCGGCGTGATGATACGATGATGGTGATGTCTTCTTTTCGTGCCTTCTTAGTTAAATAATAATAATAATAATAAAACTTTATTCAATAAAAAATTATTTCAACAAATGAATATCTGGCCCCCACACTAGCAGTGCCTGTCCCGTGGGGGCGAGTTATCCATACGTTAATGTATTGGCATGACATGAGATAGCTATCGGAATATAAATCACAACAATCATCTGACGAGATCTATTTTGGCTAATGATGATGAGGTATTATTGTACATTGTATACTTATGTTCATATTTGAAAGAAGATGTAGTGACAAAAATTGAGAGTCGAGAGAATGAATGAAGAACGATTGACGAAAAAAGTGTATAAGGCGAGTGTGAATGAAAGTGTTGGAAGGGGTAGACCAAAGATTACAATGTATACTGTAACAGGTAGACCTAGACGGACGTTTCGAAATTAGGGACGTCTTTAAAAAAGGTCAGGTCAAGAGTACCCTAAACCGAAGAGCATGTATGAAGAGAATAATGAAAGTGGACGAAGTAAAAGAAGTATGTAAGGATCGTAGCAAGTGGAAAGAAGTGGTCTCTGTCCGACCCCTACGGGAAAGAGGCGTGATTATATGTAATATGTATGTATGTATACTTAGGTTTATAATTAGAAATCATTACCTAAGCCATCAAATTAATAATAAATCGGATATACTGAACATCCCTTATGTGTAAATAAATAAAGTAGGTATGTTACTCTAAATATGTAATATACCTATAGCTTAAAAATGTTACAACAATGCAGGTTTGTTCCTCAGACCAATAAAAAAAGAAAGACAGAACCATCCAATACTACGGGGTGAGGCAACCAAAAGGAAGCCGATAGGGCCATAGGAAGCCGACCGCCCGCCATTTTGCCTTTAGTAAGAGACAGCGCACGTCGTTAATTTGGTGTTAAGAAAAAAAAAAATATGCCGTCCTGTGTAGTCAAATGGTGTAAAAATAATTAATATGCACAAAAGAAACCATGTGGGATTACTTTTCACAAGTAAGTAATTGAATATTCGTGTATTACCAGTAAAATTATGAATTTAACCTATTATTATTATTGCAAATTGTCTCGGAACACAAAACCTCGACCAGTGCTGCAGCAGGTCACATGTTTTTTTTTTCCCAATAATAGGGTAACTTACTGTAGTATCTTATCAAATTGATTATTTACCTTGGATTGGTTATTTATATTCAATCTTTAAGATTATAGTATTTTCAAATATTAAATTGTTTCGTTAGTCTGTCATTCTTCATCAAAATATCAAACGATTTTATTTAAAATTATATCACGCAGCACGACCCCTTGTCATATTATTATAAATACGTTTTATAATTTGTTTTATTTTAGGTTCCCGACTGAAACAGTATGGAAAGAAAGATGGATTAGGGCTATAAGGGATAGTAGAAATGAAGAAGATTGGTTACCCTCAAAATATAGTGTTGTTTGCTCAATACACTTTGAAGAGTGCGATACATACTACACAAAATGTGGGCTTCGTCGTATTTATTAAAAAAAATATTTATTTATTTATTTAAAATCACCCTGTATACCACTACAAGTTAGTAAAAAGCTTGAAAAGAAAACTTATCTATTGAAGTCTTTTATTACTATTAATTTTTAATAAATTTAATAGGAAATCAATTACATTATGTACTTTATGTAGTAATAACTTTGTAGTACAATCAGACTGCAATGGGTTGGGAGATTGGCAACCTGAGATACAGAGTTGGCAACATTATTTTTTAGCACACAACCGCACGCCTTACACAGTTCACGCACACATGAATTGACAGCGGCTTCACCTAATTAACAGTCAATACTCTGTCTATCTTTTTTTATTGGTCTGAGGTTTGTTCTCGATGTTTTCCTTCACCGTAAAGCTCGTGGTGTGTATAATCGTTGTACTTAAGTTCAGAAAAACTCATTGGTACAGTCGGGATTCAAACTTCCGATCTCTGTGTCGAAGGCAACTACTCGGCCACCAAAGCTTTTATGTAGGTGATTAAAATATACATTTGTAAATACTTGTGACTATCTAGTAATACTTAGTCCTTTATTATGAATTGGAACAAGAACCGTAAAAAAGCAAGTTTTTTTCGTATAGCTCTCGGTTTTCTACAAAGACCCAGTCCAGTCCAGCTACCTTGCTCGCTATCCAGCAACGCCCTAAGCCGAGGTTCGTACCCCACAGGGGGTGCCCCTAGCTGTGTTGCTTAAAAATAAAGTGCCTGGCTGGAGGCCTAGATCTCGCCATTGACCGGTTAAGTAGCAAAAGTTCCCGGAACTCACGCTACGAGTGACAATAAAAAAAAAACTACAAAGACGGTATTTAATCTACCATAATGTATTTAAATAAAAGTCATGTAGCGTTATTTTTTTTATATAATTAGATACAAAAAACTTGAGATCTTCAATGAAAATATAATTGTGTTGTATACGAAAACTTTTATTGAACAAAAACTATATTTTACAATAAGTTACGGTCCATATTTGTAATTTGGAATATACTTAAAATAGTGAAAAGCTGACAAAATGACTATGAAATCGATTTATTTTCATGGAATGTGAAACTTCTGGGAGAGATAATTTTTTAAATCTATTTTAATATCCACGCAAGTATTGCTTTAATGAGACATTATACTCTTATGGCCCAAGCCTATGTCAAAAAAAAACAAAATTTGACAGTTTGAACATCTGTAAATATATTAAAGTATTCGATAAAAGTTGTTTACATAATATAATGTTACAGTTTTTTAAATAATTAAGCACACAGGAAGAAATAGTGCTATCGACGTGCCGATATAGATTTTTCTTATATTCGTTTTAAATTGTCGTACCTCTTCTAAGTTACGCAACAATATAGGCCAATCAATAAACTATTTAAGGTTACGTTGTTACGAATGAAATGGCCGAGAATCAAAGTAGTGATGGTTTCTCAGAAGCCGTAAGATTGAGAGGTAATTTAATGTTCAGATTAGTGTCCGCAGACAGTATCAGCATATTACCTGTCTGAAATTTATTCATTGTGTGATGTTTAAATAAAGTGTCATTGTCTAAAAATTGTAAATGTTGATGCGAAATTTTAAGAGATATTTCTTAGTTAACCTACCAGTCTAGCCTAGCTTCCAGGCTCACGTCCTCGACTTGATCACATTGGTGATCAAATTCCACAGTGGATCTGGCAGGCTTGAGTAGTTTAAAACCTAAGAATGGTCTGGCTAAAGACTGAGTTGAGAAACAAGAGTCCCCAAAAGACATGCTGCAAGAGACAAAAATAAAATCATTGTTTTTTTGTCCTTTTGATTTGAATTTGTGAATGGATGTGTTTTGTATTGTTTGTAATGACTTATTTACAGAGGAGGAATTAGCTCGAGAGCTTGAGCAGAGTGATTCAAATGAAGAAGATTCTCAAGAGATATCATTGGAGATAGAAGAGAAGCTGCTTAAAGATGAGCCAGAATGTATGCTTTGGTCAATGTAATAATGTGTATGTATGTGTATATATGATTTAATAATATTGCTGTAAATTTCAGATACCACCCTTGTTAATTATGGTGAGAGTATAACAAGTGCTAATATTGAAAGTGAGATTGTAGAAACATATTCTGACAGCTCTCAGAATATTGAAATAGTACATAAGGCTGATGAACTTGGCAATATCTATACTGAAAACTCAGACACCTTCCTTAGCTCTCAGCCTGACATACTAACAGATGTAACAGACCACTATGAGCCTTTCATTAATGATTATTCTTTCAATGACAATTCCCAGCTTGTGGATCAAGACCAATCTAATGTTGACTACACACTTGATAATATTGATCTTGAAAGTAAAGACAATGTAGGCCCTGATATTAAAGAATTCCAACAGAGTGATGTTGAATCTGCAATAAACTATGAATCTCAAACAGAAGAAAGTATTATGAATGAGAGAGAAAGAGAAAAGAAAACCAAGAAGGAATTGGAAGAAGAAGAGCGGGAAAAGATGCAGTAAGTGTTTAATTTCTGGATTATGGATTCTTATACTGTTTCAAAGCATTATGTAAAAACTATGGCCATATTACTAATGCAAAGGTAAACTAATATGTAACACTAAAAGCTTTAGGGTAAGGAAGGTAGAGGGTAGAAGTAGTACTGACAGACAAGACATAAATTCTGTAAAAATCTGTTCAAATCCTTCCTGAAAAACCATACTGCCTATGAAACAGGTAGTGCTGGTTGAAGCTTACTATTGCACTGGGTCTTGGCATGTATGATTCAAAACATATTGAATTAATCAATGAAAATTAATAATAATATATCCTCACGCCTTCCAACAAGGGTCCCCGAAGGGGTAGGCAGAGGTGTATAGGTAATACCCACACACCCACTTTCCGCCAGAGGTATATTAGGTGCCAACGTGACAGATGGCGAGTCCATCGCCGTTACTCAAGCACGACTATACATACGCCTTTGAATTTCTTCTCAGACGTATGCAGGTTTCCTCTCGATGTTTTCCTTCACCGTAAAGCTCGTGGTGTGACTAATCACTGTACTTAAGTTCAGAAAAAACTCATTGGTACAGTCGGGATTCGAACTTGTGACCTTTGCGTCGCAGGCAACTGCTCGAACCACTCGGCCACCACGGCTGTATATGAAAATTAAAGTATGGTATTTTTTCCAGGGTTTTAGTTTCAAATTTTACAGAGGAGCAGTTAGATAGGTATGAAATGTACCGTCGAGCAGCATTCCCAAAGGCAGCAGTTAAGAGGTTGATGCAGACAATCACTGGGTGTTCAGTCGGACAGAATGTAGTTATTGCCATGTCTGGCATTGCAAAAGTGTTTGTGGGGGAAGTGGTGGAAGAAGGTAAGTGAAATAAAAAGAATCCCATACCTATGCTGTTAGCAGAATAAAAGCTCTTCAAAAATAAAATAATACTTGATCCTATTGTTAAACCAAATTTTCTAGATGTTCTACGAGTTATGCAACTATTCACAGTATCTTTGCAGAACAATAGCATATCTGCCATTGTAATGGTCACATACAACATATAGAGTTAGTTTTGTAACATGGTGGGAATGTGAAATAAGTTTTAGAACAGCAATAGATTTTCAAAAGCTTATGAATCTTGCAAAAGAGGTGCTATTAGTTTAAAGAGTACAGTTTCTCTCTGCCTACCCCATGATGCACTTAACTTAATGCACTTGGTGTGATCATATCATTTAACTTTAGCTCATAATTAATATATATATCAGCATCTTAAATATAAACATATATAATACAAATATACCCTTGTGGGAAGGCATGAGGATATATATATATATATATATATATATATTTATTATTATTATACATTTCACGTTGGCCCCTAATATACCTCTGGCAAAAAGTGGGTGTGTGGGTATTACCTATACACCTCTGCCTACCCCTTCGGGCACCCTTGTGGGAAGGCGTGAGGATATACATTTTATAACTTCAGAAATGTAAAAATATTTTAAATTACAGTTTACATGTTAAGTTAGGTAGGTATTATAAGTTAATATTATAAGTTAGGTCAAAGTGAATAATTTTATTCAAAAGTGACAGTATGTATATTGCATACATACATATCATCACGCCAAGTCCCTAACGGGGTAGGCAGAGAGTATAGAGCGCCAGTTCTCTCTAGACTTACATACCTCTTTCGCTTCGTTCACATTCATCAGTCTCTTCATACATGCTCGTCGGTTTCGAGTACTCTTAACGTTCCTGTCCTTGAGAGTCCGATCTATTTGATCCAGGTAGTTGGAACGTGGCCTTCCTCTGCCTCTTCTTGCACACACTTTTGCTTTGTATATCTGTTTCGTCAATCTTTCTTCACTCATCCTTTCTATGTGTCCAAACCAACGTAATATGCCTTTCTTCATCTTTACAATCACGCTCTCATTCACGCCAGTTGATTTGCGAATCTCTTCATTGCGGATTCGATCTAATATCGTTACGCCGCACATTTTTCGAAGAGATCGCATCTCGACTGCATTCAAGCTATTTTCTTACTTCCTCTGACATACCCAGGATTCGCTGCCATACAATAAGGTAGGTACCAATATCGCGTTGTGGACAGCAACTCGAGCATTCTTGCTCAGACTTTTACTGCCCATCAACGCCGACATGGCTCCATTCACCTTATTTCCGACAGTTATCCTTCTTTCAATATTTTTTTCATACTTTCCATCTCGTGTGAACATGCTTCCTAGATATACAAATTCATTCACTTATTCACTTAATTCATTCACTTAAGTATATTGCATTTATGTATTTTTCTATTTTCAGCGCTTGAAGTTCTCGAAAAATCTGGTGAGCCAGGCCCACTGCAACCAAAACATTTGAGGGAAGCACTGAGGAGGCTGAGGGTAAGAGGCGCCATACCGACGAGGAAGGCTCATCGGAGCATGTTTAGACTTTAGCTACACTAAGAATCCTAAGATTAAAAATTACTTCTATGTTTTAATTGTAGGGTGATTATTGTAATCTGAAACTGTTGTAGTGTCAGTTTCTGGAATGGTGAACAACTAACTAACTAAGATTCACAAAAAACATACCTATTCTAATTTTGAACTGACAAAATGGAGAATTAATAATAAGTAAAAGTGTAATTAACACAGATTTTTCTTTGGAGGTAAATAATATTAACTAGTGAAAAAATTTTGGTATGTTCATTAACATTGTCTTCTCACCTGAACACATGAAGGTTTATAAATCACTTAATTTATTTCCCTTTGCGGCTCAAATTCCACATAAAAACAAAGATGTCGAAAAAATATTGCAAGTGTTCCACCAGTCTGCTTTTATATGATATTATTATGGAGATAAGCATGTATGTATGTGTATGTGTACTAGCTATTGGGATATATCGATAATACCCATATTGCGTTGTTTGGTGTTTGCGGGTGAATGCCTGGGTATGGATAACATTCTCGCCACGAGGCGCATTTAGGGTCTAATATGATATCAATGTATGAATAGAAACAAGCAATTATAATTAAAATGTTAATTTATTACATGATAAATTGTTATTTTATTAAAAACAATATACAACAGTAACTAAGGATTATTATATTCGTAGTTCGAGAACTTTGAAAATAAAATCAGTCTTGTTAAAATGGCCAACTATGTTGTGGACAAGAGAAGTTGATGGAATTCCTTGGAACGGTATTAATTATAAAAATAAAACGATTTTCGCTAACAATTGAAAAACAAAATTATAAATGTATACAAAATTGTATTCGAAACCGATAACATTGGCACTTAAGGTTATTTTAGATTCCATTCAAACAAACATCACCAAGACACTGATCCAATGTTTCCTCATATCACAGTCATATTAATTTCCAAGGGTATGTGGCCGTTCGAGAAATTAAATAAAATTATAATACAGCCACAGCGGCACTGAACCGTCCGCAGCACGAGAAGGCACAATATTAGCTCAAACATTATAGCGACATGGTAACGTTTTATAAAATAAAATAAATGTTAATGTACATTATAGTAGATTATATATTATTATCATTTATATATTTGGAGAAAAGCTTTTAAACTCACTCAAGTGGCCCTATCGTTTTGTACAATACAGTTGAAATTTCTCTGAGAGCGCGTGTTACACTACCAACGATTTGCCATCAGAATCAATTTCGCAGTTATGTTAGCTAAGAACATAAAGAAACATTTCTTTAAAGAGTAGATTTAAAAGTGTTGTATACTTGGCCAATTAAAGTACGGTAAGACAACACAGATCGCAGGATGAACATACTTTAGCCAATATTCAAACAATGTGTTGCCAACTTAGGTTTATAACGTTACCATCGGTAGTGGCAAATGCAACCACGACGGCCACGGTGGCCTCCTGCTTATCAACGTCGAGACTACTTAAAGGACTAGAAAGTTCTTACAGGGCAGGAACACTGTCCTATCCAAATGGCAGCAAATGCCATGCGGCGAACAAGCACTCCCGTATTTCTCGCCGCAACAATGGCAGATCTTTGAGTGTCAATAGCGTTCGCGTCACGTACATGGACGCGGCGTTCGTCTAACGGAGAGAGAGGTCTAGAGGGCGAGTCTTTTGACGCCGCAGTGGATGCAGAACTTGGCGGAGTCGACGGGGAAGCGTGAGCCGCACTCGTGGCAGAAGCGGGACAGACGCGGCGCCGCAACGCTGCCGCGGGCCAGCGACGACTCGGACCCGCTCGAGCTCAGCGCCGCGCCCCCGCCGCCCGCCCTCACCCCCGGCTTCGCCTCAGTCACCATGCTGCGCCGAGATGACGAGCGCGACACAGTCTTCTCTGTTTAAAACAACAATACTAGTTATTTGACTGATGTCAGTTCAGTAATAATAATATAAAGAACTGACGGACAGATTGCCCTTAATAGAAGCAAATGACGAAAATGTTATTTTCAGTTTATCATCTTATCCAGTTTAGAATCATGCGTAATCCTATTTTTGTAAACTAAGTAGGACACAGAGATGTGAAGACTTTGTAAGTGAAGGTCGAATTTGACAAGGTTTCTTGCGTCCACATAGAGTTTGAACCACGTTTATTACCTAATTCTATACTTATAACATCCACAAAGTTTGTTAATTATGTACTTTATATTCGGCAGAGTGGTTCAGCGAGGCACATATTAATTTATATGTGCCTCGCTGAACCACTCTGTGCAACCATTTACCTAATACTGTACGAGTATATATATGCTTTGTATCGTACCATTCGTGATATGATTGTCTACATCCTTGTAGGAGTTGTGCGTGGCGTGCGGCGGTATAGGCTGTTCAAATTCCGTTGACCGCTCCATCGCCAAGAATTCTTCGCTGGAAACTGATCGTATGTCCTCCTTGTGGCTGAGGCTTGAGTCCGACCCCACGGGTATTTGATCTAGAGAAGCTAGTCCGTTGGAATCTTTTGTATTGCATACCGATAGCTTTGACGGCGATATTCTATTTAGACTGTAAAAGATTACATTATCTTAGTATTCAATATTAATATTTGGTGAAACATGTGTCCCGTGTATCCGTCCAGCGCCCAATCTCGCGCGGTATAATAATTACCTGACTAACCTGCTATATGCGGAGTCGTGACTCAGTTTCCCACTGGGCGTGCAGTTGCCGTTGATAACATCGTGCTTTTTGCTCCTCTTCTCAGCCTTAACACGCGAGTCTCTCTTAGCCGTCCCATTTTGGGTCGAGGGGTAAATATCTTTCTTCTGGTGGTTCTCGTTCCTTTCGGGCTCGTAGAATTTGTCGAAGTCTTTTAAAGACTGCATTATGTCCTTTTCGAGCTGCTCGACGTTGTGGCGATTCTTGGCGCTATCCCTCGGAGGGGTCTTCTTCTGAAGGGAGTCGAGAAGGGAAGTGGATCGTTTCACGGAGGAAGGGAAAAGGTTCTCGTTCACGACATTGTTACTGCTAAAATTAAGAGACATGGATTTGTTAACTGGGAGCATACCGTTAGATAGTTTAGGCGATGAACTAATACTATTCAACTCAGAAGTCCTATTGCTGTCTATGAGCTCCGATCGCTTCACTACTCTAGTTGTGGAACTACATGTTCGTTTGTTTTCAATTTTTTGTTTATGGATCTCCTCGTCAAATGTTGTCATAAATTCTTCCAGATCAAAATCCTCACATAGGGAGTCGTCGTCACGTATCGAGGTCTTGGAAGCTATACTTTGTTCTAAAGAAGACATAATTTTATCATATTGAGAACTTAAGTCATCTAATGTTGGAGCAATGGTTTTATTTATGTTATTATTCGCTTCAATTTTATCAATTTTAAGACCATTCGAGAGACCATTATATGTTTTAATATTGTTTTTGTTATTAGAATTAAATGATTCAAACTTGGCTGGCAAATTCTCTGTAGTAAGCAACGATTCCATGCTACTTATGATCTCGGGATTATTTAAAATAGTATTTACATTTATAGGCAAGTTGTCGTTCTCATTTATAAGGCGTGGGTCTATGTAGTTGCTGTCAGTCATGGATGAGTTGTCATTCGCGAGTAAGTCGTCTAAATTAACAAACTCTTTCTTTTCATTATCGCGCTTTATTTTATCTAGTTTAACGGGCTGTTTTATAGTCGTTCGTTGAAAGCTGTGATACATCGAAGTGGCAATTTTTGGGATCTTATCTTTAAGTTTGGGCGTGTTATAACTAGATGCGGTGTAACTAGAGAAAGATCGGTTTAAACTGCTATTTCGGTTAAAGTAATTCTTATCCGCCGTGCTAATGTTTTCTTTGCTGGATTTGGTAAATGTCGTGTTCAGCTTTGGTGTCGACTTTTTATCGTTCCTATTAATTCTAAAAGAGCTACATCTACCGCCTAAAGAGTTGTTATGGTGTTCGTTGTTAGAACTTCCGAACGACTTCATTCTTTGTAAAGTTGGAGTCTTTTGATAAGTTTTATTAAGGGTGTCTTTCATGACTTTGGTATTTTCCGAACGAAGGTGTGCAGGCGTGATTTTTTCTTTAGCCGCACGTAAAACAGGGAGGGTTCTACTGGAATCTTTGGATGAGGTTTGTATTTTTTTAGGGATATTGGATTCTGGGGACATGAGCTCCTTCATTTGTCTAGCAGCCGATACAAACGGATCGTAGGTGTCGTCAATTCTGTAAAATAATAGGCACATACAATGTAAATTTTAAAGAATTTAGAAATTGACACTATGTTATTTAAATTGTGATATCCAGAGCGTAGTTTAGATCAATACAAGCTATATGAGGTATGTGGTTTATTGAAGGCTGTGGGGAGACAGTAATCTAACCTTTCTATTCGTGGAAGTTTCAAAGGTGGTGCATCGGAGGAGATTGACTGTATATCGCTGTTATCGTCTTGGTCGACAATAAATGTATTGGTGCGTGTCTGTTCGCCAAGTAATTTATACTTCTTATTTGGTTTGTATATTCGCTGCATCCTTTTTTTATTACATTTCACCTTTGTTTCTGGTCTGTTACTTTCAGCTATTGATGGCAATTTCAACTCATTTGGATCGTTCTTCACTTCAACAAAATTTTTATTTTTTATTCTCTCAGTAGACGTTTCTTCATAAAGTTTCAACTCATATACAGTGATATGTTCCAAATCTGATATTTTCTTCTCCGTCTCACTTTCAGCTTTCTCCCCAGCATTGTCAAGCAATTGTTTCAGATTCGATTTAAGTTCTTGAAACGAATCGGAGAAAATGTGTTTCTCAGTATTATCATTTTTATCTGTATTTTCATTATTTATAGCTTCTAAAGAACTCGTTTTCGGCGTATGCAAGTCATCAACATGTTTCTCTGCATCAAAGTTGTCTTGTTTTCTTTGGCCATCGATCATTTTATCAGTTAAGGTGAGAAATTCTTCTAAGTCTTCAAAATTCTCCGTAAACTTTGTGTAGGTCTCGCTGCTTCCATGGCGAGATTCAAGGTTAGTTTCGTTGATATTATCGTCATCAAACTTATTGTCATCTGAACAATCAAATATTCCTGTGCTTAAATCGTGTGCTTCAGTATCATCGAAAATTTCGCCTGATAAATCAGCACACAGTTTTTCACTAGTAGAATCCAATTTGGTTAACTGACACTCTTTCCTAATATCTTTACTGGATTCCTTGAATTCTTCACTTGAATTATGACACGTAATTATAGGATCTATCATATGACTGTTTTGTAGATCTGGCGAAGATTCGAAATTATCCGAAACGAAGTTATCGGATATGGTAGGCGTGAACAATGATTTACCGAATGAAAGTGATACGTCCTCATTTGAATCCCGCTCATTTGTATAAGAGTTTCTCGCTTCTATGTCGCAAGAGCTGACCATTGTGGGATTTTTGTACAACAATTCTATTTTTGGTTCTGATATGTCACTCCTTACCGTATCTTTGCTAAAATTTGTGTCTGTTGTTATTTTCTTCTTCTTTCGAGCGGATTTTTTATGATCGGCATTTTCATGTATAACGCAAGGAATACATAAAAGTTCAGTGTTTATTCCTATCGATTGACAATTCTTGTCACTGGCTGAATTGGGAGGATCTTCAAGACTATCTAAGCTCATAGTGCTTTCTATTGGAATTTTAACAATAGTTTTCCGTGCCCTGGTTTTCAATCTTTGCTCTTTATCAGGAATGCTATTCCGGGTCGCTTTATTTTTTGGGTTTATCTCAGGAAGACACTGATCCTTGTTTTTAGACAATTTGGAGCTTTTTAAATTAACATGTTTCTTTTCCTCCCTAATTCTAACATCATCAGTAGCCTCGCTTTGACGGTCTTGATCCTCTTTTAAGTTTTTGTGATGGACGTGGTTTTTAGGTACAGGTATTTGGCTTTTATCCTTTGTTTTTCGTTCAGTCTTTTTAATTTCATTCATTTTATCTTTTCTTTCGCTGTATTTATTGGCAATCTCTTCAAGCTTCTTCAACTGTTGTTGCTTTTTAACGCTGATTTTATTCCTTGGCTTATTCTGAGATGTTCTTTCAATTTTTGATATGTTCGGGTCAGTATTACTTGGTTGGATTTGAGAGGAGTGGGGATCTTGTGTGCTTCTATAGGAAGGGAAAGGAAGGGATAAGTTATGATTCTTCCTTTAATTTGTTTACAAACAAGGAGACAGGAACGACTAAATGAAATAATAATTACTCGAAATATCGAATCACCTTCCTTTCCCCTTATTTGCTACACGTCCTCTACATGTTATGAAAGAATGTTGCCAGACATACCTGGAGCTGCTCAGATCTCTGGCCAGTCTAGCTTGTCTTGCTTTCACATTAGCATCGCCCGACGAGCTATTCTGTGAGTTTCTTGTATTCCTTATTACTGGTACATGAGTGGGCGTGTCTTCGTTGCAGTCGTTACTAGACACTGACTCTGTAAGGATAATTAAAGGATAGTCAATGCATAATATGTATAATACAACTCACAAGTACGTACGTACAACGCCAGAATAAAAACCATGTGATTTCTTATTAGAGTGCTCTTAATGTGTAGAATATTATAAACATTACTCTGATCGACTCGCGTGGACAAACTAAGTTATATGTAGTAAAGTAAGTAAAGTAAAGTATTCGGAACTTCGAATAATTATTATTAGGAACATCATTATATAAATAAATGTATTCACATAAACATACCTGAAGCTCTAGTTCGGCCATGTCTATAGTCGCCGCCCTCCCGAGGTGGTGGAGGAGACACGCCTCGAGAAGAGTCCACCGAACCCGACCGGCTGGTTGACTGTTTGTCGCGAGTTTGGGATGTTCTGGAAAATAAAATAATAATAATATCCTCACGCCTTCCCACAAGGGTCCCCGAAGGGGTAGGCAGAGGTGTATAGGTACCCACACACCCACTTTCCGCCAGAGGTATATTAGGTGCCAACGAGACAGATGGCGAGTCCATCGCCGTTAAAAATAATCAGTCGAAATATAACCAGCTGGGATTGACGTCACTAACCGCCGGTTTCTCGTACGCATTTCTATCCATCAAATTACGTGACAGATTGTCAATCTCTGATTATACGTAGTTTGGGTTGCTAGAAGCTTCAACTGACAAACTGTTGGCAGTTTGTCAACGGTATGTCAAATCCCAAATCAATTGCCGATTAGAGCCATTTTGAGTTTCTGAACGCATTTTCTCTTTGTTAACAGATTGTTGACATACAATTTTTAATTGTAGATTATCGAGGAATTATCGACGTGTTAACGCAAGTATTCCGATTTTAACTGCAATTTCTAAGCGGATTTAATAGGATATAGGTATGTTACAAAATAATCGATTTTTATTTATCGTTTTTTATAGCAATATTAATATAAAACTTAATTTGTATCAATAATGCTAATATTTGGTTTCCTAATTCCTTACGTTGAAATTTTAATAGAACATTGCCTTTGATTTTTAGTGTTGAATTGGTTATTTTTTTATTCATATAATTTTATTTGATTTTTAATCTGATATTTTTTTAATATGAATCTCTTAAGACAAACCCTAAGACATAAGTGTGTAAAGTTACAGAAATCGAAATAATCCTTTAAGAATAGCAAAAATATTAGAAATTGGCAAGTTTCAAATCATCATCATCAGCCCTGTCGGGAACCTACCTATATGTTCAATAACTATAAATTATATAATATAAGTATTAGAATAAAATATAAGTAGATAGATCGCGTTCTGTGTAATGTTTACGCGACAGCGGCGGCATTTTAACATTTACACTTTATTTATTTATATTCTTTACGCTTGTTTATCACACGAAAACTGAAGTACCTAAACAACAACAAATCAAACTTTTGTCCAACTAACGAAACTTCAGCTCCCGGAAGACAAAGACGAAGCTATAAGCTAGAGCGAAATAGACATACTTTAAAGAATAATTCGGCTGTCAACAGTAGATTAGTTAATTTTTCGATGATTTGCGTTCTAGAAACTCAACGCTCGATGACAGATTGTTAACAGATTGTTATTGTGACAATCTGTTGACTAATTCATCGTGCTAAAATTGTACCAGAAACCGGCTGTAAGTGTAAGACCTTAGCGGTTCATACCTTCGTCCCCGTACCGGCGGCGCTTTGTATTGCGTGCGCGCATTGAGGCGTTGCTTGGCGTCGGCGATGTGCGGCGGCGGCTGCGCGGGCGCAGCGGGCAGTATTTTCGCCTTGTCCGCGCACCACTCCACGTGGCGCTCGAATGCACGCGCACCGAATGCACGGTTGCAGTGTGGACATTTCTGCAGGTCTACCGTTGGCTGGAAACAAATTATATAATCATAGACCCAGATCGGATAGGCAGAGGTGTATACGTACGTAGTACCCACTACCCACTCACACTTTCTGCCAAAGATATATTTTAGGTGCTAACGTGATGGCGTGTTACGCCGTTACTCAAGCACGGCTATACACACGCCTTTGAAATTATTCTCAAGCGTATGCAGGTTTCCTCTCAATGTTTTTCTTTATCGTAAAGCTCGTGGTATGACTCACCACGACAATCACAGTACTTAAGTTCCGAAAAACTCATTGGTCGGGTTTCAAACTAGCAATCTTTGTGTTGCAGGCCACCTGAAGCATTGTAAAAATTATATTTGCCACATTATCCTTCTGGATTCACTGACATGTTCATATTATATGTAAAGCTCTGGTTTCATTGGGCTTTGTTACTTATAATTAATGCATGAATCCTCGATCAACTCTAGAATGTGAATATGTTTTTATTGCCTATAACGAAGTATTTCCATTCTAAAATCCCGCCGCTATCTTAGCTATGCACTGACATCAATTAAAACGTTTGTATCAAACGAAATCGTTTGGGTTGATGCAACAAGTTTCTCATTGCACAGGTAATTATATACCAATAATGTGTATATCTACTCATTGTACCGTGGCAGTAATGAGCAGAAAATTATCAATTCATTAACGTGACCAACGACGGAACAAAACCAGCGTGCATACATTTACATCTGTGGTCAAGAAAGCTATCCTTGACGGAAGAATCCAAAATCACAGGTTTATTGAAATCGCGGATGTAAAAAGTATCTACAAGCAGTGCTTATATATAACATTGAATATAGTGGCAGAAGTATTAGGAATTAAGGAACACTGCAAATCAAATCCTTCCAAACAATTTGACCACATCTTAAGATAGCACGAGCAAACATGTTGATTACTCATATGACGATACAAAATCTCCAAACTCAAGTAATGATTTCACGGCCGAATACACTGCAACGACAGAATATTTCCTAATTAATGAGACTGAAATGTTATCTATATTATTTATATTTGGAGTACAAGGAAATCATTAAGTGGAGGCTAGTATATCTCATACGCAGTGAAGTATTTAGAGATTGGCTAATATAATCTTTCTAGCTATAACAAAAAATATTGATAGAATTGTATGAATAGTTCACCTTTGTGATAGCGTTTCTCACGGTCTGTGGCTTGGGTTTTGGTGTCGGCTTGGCAGTAGGTGGAGGACTTTTTTCTAGGAACGGACTGTTTTCAGGAAGACCGAAATTCTTTGGCAAGTATTGTTCCAAATCCGTACCTGAAATCATTTGGAAATAATATTATACTTCGCCGATAGCTTACGTCATGAGGATATGGCCGAAATATCGAAGGTAGCACATGTTCACATTATAACTTTATGCAATTACAGGGAACTTTAGTTTTTTTAGTAGTACCTATATCGAACATGCTTGTTTTAGCTTCCACACCGAGCAATACGTATAAGGCAATTCTCTATAGGGAACAACAAAATACAAATGCGTCTACGATTAAAATGCATCGAAAACGTTCAGCTTTAACATTCTCACAAAGAATCGAACGTGTGCCATTTTTTCGAGAAGCCATATAACATTTTAGCCGCAGTCAAATTTATATCTTTCGGTCCTTATTATATGAACAGTTCATCCATTTGAAATACAACTAATAATTATCATGACATCACACATCTATCTGCCTCTATTTGTGAACACTTAAAAACGTCACACGTGCATTGACTAAAGAGTTAATACGAATGTATGGGGTTCTTTATGATTGGTAAGAGCATGTAGGTGTACGTTGCTAAATACAATCAAACTTGACGAATAATAATATGCAAATATAGACCTTGTCATTGCAGAGTTAAGAGACAACATGTCGTCGACACAATGCAACAATATTAACATAAGTAGGTATTTAAAGTTAATTTGGGAGTCCACTTGAAGGTTTGGTAATCCCTCGAATTGTTTGCGATATTAGCATTAACAAGCTCATTCTTTAACCGAATACCTTTGTTTTACATGCAAATTCAGTATTCACAAAAACATTCGCGTTTGAGAAGGTTATATTATTTTCGTGCAATAATTTATTATTATTATACAATATATTTTAATATATAATATAAATAAATCCTCACGCCTTCCCACAAGGGCCCCCGAAGGTGTAGGCAGAGGTGTATGGGTAATACCCACGCACCCATTTTCCGCCAGAGGTATATTAGGTGCCAACGTGACAGATGGCGAGTCCATCGCCGTTACTCAAGCACAACTATACATACGCCTTTGAATTACTTCTCAGACGTATGCAGGTTTCCTCTCGATGTTTTCCTTCACCGTAAAGCTCGTGGTGTGACTAATCACTGTACTTAAGTTCAGAAAAGCTCATTGGTACAGTCGGGATTCGAACTTGCGATCTTTGTGTCGCAGGCAACTGCTCGAACCTCTCGGCCACCACGGCTTATTAAATATAATATATTTTAGTACTACTGAATTCCGAATACACATATATACTTGTATGATAGTTATTAATAATTCAATGTAAAAGTTTAAAATGGACAGATATTTATAGATATCGGAGATCAGGAATCTTCTTTTCCTCCATTTCCTGGCAGATGTTGTAACAAGACTGCTCTTGAATATCAAAGTTGTTTATTTTGGGCAGGCCAGTAAGATAGTATCTACTTCGAGTTGCAGGGCAACGCGAGACGCCATATGAATCTGATTTACCTACTATGTCATATGAAAGTGCAAAAGGGAACACGTACTTTCAAGGGAGGAAATACTATTAATAAACTTAAATGGCAAAAAAAAATTCAAATGGAGTTTAATTAGTTCGTATAAAATTTTAATAAAACCTTCTATTGGTTTAAGGTGTTTATGTTTTCATTGGTGCGCAACTTGCAGTTTCCAAACAATGCAGTAGCATTAAGAATTTGGATTTGAAATCCATAAGAAAGGCGGGCCTTGGCTAGGCGGCAACACAATATGGCACTTGCTGTTATGAGCACACCGATAATGTAGAGCCGCTTTTAGTTTAGGTAAATTTCTGAAAGACAATCAGTGCGTTCCGTTGGCGACCCCGTCTTAAACGCAGGAGCCCCCAGGGAGGGCATAGCAAGGATCTCAAATAAACAAAGTAGCGCGCATAGGGCGGTAGAGTAACCTTTTGAAGGTTGCCTTATCATCATCATGGAAATGACTTTGTGAACATATGGTGGGCGGGCTATCCGTTTACCATAATAAGTACGGCCCCGAAGGTTTGATTAGGTGCAATAAAAAGTAATTTAGGTTTCCAAAGCATTAGTACGTTCACATAAGGTATGGTGATTATGAATCAAGTCACCCACTCACCGGAGATGGCACCGAGCGCCGCTGCCAGCCCTTTTTACCCACAACAAAAGTATATTCGTCAATATAACACAACACATGCTTAAACTAATAATACCAGGTCCAAACATCAGCTATGTACTACAACACCATGAACTACGTATGAATATTTGTTAGTTAACCCAACCTTGACTCGTAATATGATAGGTAATATCCGCCATTGAAACCTGTTTTAGTTTATGACTATCATTACACAAGATCAATCAATTAATAATTAAACGACTACAAATGTAAGTAGATGAAAACCGTAAATCCAATGCAATACAAAATTAGATGAAAATACATCAAAGGTGCTCGGATTTTATTAGAACAGCACTGCCGGTGACTAGGTGTCGATTGGTCGGTCGTGATTGAGATTTAATAGGAGCTGTATTTGCAGACTTTGAAATTCGTTTCAGCAAAATTTAAAACTTCTATGAAAGACTCAAAAAGTTCGAAAATAGTTACGTAAGACTACAAATGTGGGGTTTGTTAACTGTATCTACCCTATTAAAATACCTGGCCAACTAAAGCACATATTTCTACAGAATACGGATCTCGTAGAAAAAGCAATGACACTGACGAGTCCGTGTCGTTGTGGAACCAGTCCACAAGGGAATGGCCGCTCCCATTCAAAAATGGTATGAATGAACGGTTTCGCAACCAGCCAGCTCGACGTGTTCATACCTAGTGAATATGTTGGAAAAAAAAATTATATGACGATCGTTAATGATGGCCACTATAAACAGACAAGATACTTATTTACGAGTTGTTCGGTAGTTTTGTTTCTGAAACGCTTTCGATGCTAGACAACCTTCAGATAATTGTAAGAAAGTAAAATCCGTCATTCGCGATATCTATTCGGCTAGAAGAAAAAACGTTACGAAAGCCCTTCTAAGATACAGTAAATTTAGGAATAACTCAGTACCTTCTCGTCTCTGCCTGGAAGAATCAAATGTCTTTCGTTTCTTTACTGTCATCTTTTCGCATATCTTGACGTGTTTAGCGAGAGACTGTGGCACAAAAGTGCGACCGCAGACAGCACAAGGCACCAGCGGCAGAGGTCCTGAGGGCTCAGGTGCGACCGGCGCCACGGGATGCAAAGGCACCGGCGGAGAGGGAGGCGGCCCCACGCGACTTGGCGGCGGAGTCCGCTGTATTGGTCCAAAAGAGTCTCCATGGTCTGTGCCGCTGTCTCGAGCCTCAGGCGACGGTGATCGTGAACTCTTTGAAGATTGATGCTGACGTTTGCCTGTAATTTATAAGGTCAAACATTAATTATAAAGTAGACAGTGCGCTATTTCTATTCAGTTCATATTGCTTCAGCTAATTAGCCACATAAAAACAATTATGACAGAAAGAGCGTGCCGCTCTTACTTTAATTAACGTCCATAAAACCAACGATCAATGTCGTGCGTAGCCCTGAATACACCATGGAATAAATTATAAGCAAGGCAACCTTACTTAAGAACTTTGCATTTATTGTTATGAATCGAGCATTCATTGGTATCAATTCTATCAATTGGCGACGACAATAGCACGATTCGCTCAATAAGGAGCGGGCTGCAAAGCAAAGATATTTGCATATGTGTATTATGTTAATTAAGATAGTTGTGAGCATCAATGGTTCCCAAACTAAACCTAGGATGTTTTTATAACTGGTTGTACAACATGGGTCAGTTATAGGATTTACAAAAAAGTTTTCATTTCATATTCATAAAATTTCAGTGTCTAGTATATACAGGGGCTGGCGATAAGCAAATATGACGTAAGCGTCCACAACCTCCATATTGATTAGGTAAATTACGAGCTAGGTCACGCGACCAGACCAGCAATATATTTCCCCTAGAAAAATTCATAATAACAAGCGACCAAGTTCACCGTGCCGCCGAGTATGATGTAAGCACAAATTAAGTGACGAACTCAAGAACAAAAAGATGCGTGGGCGCCAAACGAAGGAGGGGAACGTTTGACCTCAAACAACCAGAGATAACTAAATAAGAGGATGAAATTATTAACACCATCATTTTTTATTAGGACCAAGGTTTTGCAATGAAGATAAATGTTGTGGCAGATTGCTTAGTTCAATTATTTGGAATTTTAAAGCGGTTGTAAGTTATAATATAAATATAGGTACCTCTTGCAGGTACCTATGTTCCTTCTACCATAATAGTTAATAGCAAACGATTAGCATTCCGGTTTCATTGATGTCGGTGTCATTAACATAGTATGCAACATGTTTACGTGACGTCCACTTTATCCATCCAATCGCGGAAAACCAGAATATGACCTTGAATTTATGAATGATGCGTAGCTATTTCTCATATACAGCTGTGTATGATCTGCTTTGTGAGCTTTATGCCTCGCTCATAAATGTTAATGTAACCCATAATAGAGTTAGTAGATTGTGGTGGATCGGTGAACTCTGAGCAGCGCAGGCACATCCCGATCGAGGGCATTCGAGTGGCGCGCACGGCGCATGACTCGACTACTGATTGACTAAACTCTGAGCAGATACAACTATTCTCTACTTTAAAATAAGAACATCTTGATATTTTTGTAGGCCGAATTGATCTTAGCTGAAGTAGCGCGCGGCACTTTAATTACACTGAGATAGCGATAAGACGATTTAGTACTCAAATGAAAATATATTTAAAAAATAATAATATATCCTCACGCCTTCCTGCAAGGGTCCCCGAAGGGGTAGGCAGAGGTGTATAGGTAATACCCACACACCCACTTTCCGCCAGAGGTATATTAGGTGCCAACGTGACAGATGGCGAGTCCATCGCCGTTACTCAAGCACGACTATACATACGCCTTTGAATTTCTTCTCAAACGTATGCAGGTTTCCTCTCGATGTTTTCCTTCACCGTAAAGCTCGTGGTGTGACTAATCACTGTACTTAGTTCAGAAAAACTCATTGGTACAGTCGGGATTCGAACTTGCGACCTTTGCGTCGCAGGCAACTGCTCGAACCACTCGGCCACCACGGCTAAATGAAAATGGATTAATTTTATCTGCAGTAAAAATATGGATGGAATATATAAAATGTACGGAGTAACGTTCTTAGATCGAGTCCGCAATTAAGAGATTCGCAAAACAACTGGCGTGAACGAGGGTGTGATTGTTAAGATGAAGAAAGGCATGTTGCGTTGGTTTGTACATATAGAAAGGATGATATATAATATATATAGTGAAGAAATATTGACGAAACAGATATACAAAGCGAAAGTGTGTGCAAGAAGAGGCAGAGGAAGACCACGTTCCAACTACCTGGATCAAATCGATCGACCGCTGAAGGACGGGAACGTCAAAAGTAGGTACTCGAAACCGACGAGCATGTATGAAGATACTGATGATCAACCTGGACGACGCGAAAGTATATAATTCTAGAGAGAACTGGAGAAATAGCTAATACTTAGATGTAACTTTAAATTCAGAAGCCATAGAAGGATATCTCCCAAATATTTCCGAGAAGTTAGTAGGTGTGGAGGCCAATATTAAAGGAATGAATGGCGTAAATCCTATATGCGGCACACGCTACATCGCTGAGGCGTGCCGAGAACGCAAATGGCTAAAGGTTTTATTTAACGCCCAGGGTTGTTAACAAGCGAACCGCTGTCTGGCTGGGCACAGCCGCCAGCCGGCTGCCAACATCAAACGTTCGTGGACAAGGCAGAAGCGGAAAACTATGATAAGATGAATGAAGAATGAGTATTCTCTTATGCCGAAAACTTTTCGCCTTTAAATAGGTATCGAAAGGTTTACAAGTGCCAGTAGAACTAAGTAAGTAGATAGATTTTTTCTAAATTCCCCAATCACACTCGGTTTCATGTATATACATAGTTAGTCCACCGCCAAAAAAGTTGTCGTGAGTTGATTGAGTAAACATAGGCTTGTAAATGTCACTGTAAAACCTTTGGTTATTCTCTACGGTGAAGCTATTGCAATTTTCAAACAGGAGGGTATTCTTTAAATGCTCATATTTTACACGCTCCACTACCGAAGCTTGTGCAGTACGACGAAATATTGTTTAATTACTGTCGCAAGGCGGTCTGGTTGCCGGTCTTTAATCATTGCGAAACGGAGATGAGCAACTTCGGTAATTGAACAAGATTTTAACGAAGTCGCCGATAAAATCTACAGAGTGTATCTTTCAGTCATCAACGTCCAATGTATCTATGAGTGAAAGTAGAATGTCGACTAATGAAGTACCACCGCTCATAGATGTGAGAACAAAAAGGACTTAAATAAATCACGTGCAAACAGCAATTAGGAAACTAACAATAACTTGAGACAGACGTTTTTATTGAAGGGTGAAGAAAACGAGGAGAAAGTATATCGTGCGTGGGGTGAGGGTGACACAGTGCCCGGTCGTGACTGGCACCGATTCAGAAACACCGGGACTCGAAGGTGTTCCTACGCAAATAAACGTCTATGACAACAAAGAAACAAATCGTAAGATAAGTATAACGTGGATACAGTTGCATTCCATTTTCTACGTACGGATTGAATTGCGTAATACACATTATCTGAATATCTTACAATACAACGACAAGGACTAACTTACCATGACGGCAAAAAAATAAATCTTTTATTAATTGTAAGGGACCACTTATTGAACGTCACATACTAAATATAAAACTACAGTTACCACCGTTTTCAAGAAAAAGCCTGTCAGGAGAGAAACGATGAAACAATCTCCCCGTTAAAATATTGATTCCCTTTTACCGTTTTAGGGATAAAATATTGAATTTCCATATAAACTACTAACTACTTTTCGACATCAGCATTACATTGCCATTACAGTGCAATTACAACTTATATAAAAGTGCCAAAGATATAGTTACATGTATATAAATCTCTCTCGCACTTTTAAAATTAAGATCGCAATAGCTAGTCATTGTACAGGCATCGTCTACCATTGAAGTCAATTAAAGATAAACGACGCATACGACGGTCCAGTACCTACACTTAAAACTATTGAATGAGCAAACGAAACGAAAACGATTTCCCAAATACGTTAAAGATACGCACCGAAATACATTACATCATAATTAATTCTTATTTTTTTATACAACATGTGAAGTTTACGATAAAACGGTGGTGTGTTTGTATGGATCTTAATCTATTAATATTCTGCCGGCCCATCAAACCGGATAGCATTCGACGGTAAAACTTATGCTGTAGAGACGTATTCCTATATTTTAGTAGTTCAAGCGATAATAAGCCTTCATTAACTTTACCTATTAAGTGCGTCCTCGTATGAGATAAAATAAGTTTATGTATAATTTCGTTTTATAAAAGAAAGCGTGTCTACCTTATGAATGAACTTAATTATAGACCACAAATCGCGTGAAGAATGCAATAAAGCACGAAATTGCTTCCTACCTCAGCAAATATTGCAAAGATTATCTAGCCGGAAAAGGTTATTATTATTATTATATATAATAACAAATATCAGCTTTTTTGGACTCAACTCAATTATAAAATGGCCATTATTCCAACAAAAGACATTATAGAACAAAAGTGACTGTTTGATATACTTATTGTCGTACAATTTTGATTAGAAGGGACATCATCTGAAATGAAAAATTAAGGGACATCGTATTTCTCATTACGCATTATATCCAACGAAGAAATGATAATTACCTATATTTCCTGAATTCTTTATTTTTATAGAAACTACACGATGAATTCACCGAACTGGGCCCCTAACATGACTTGATATTATCGCAATATTCAAGAGTATGAAAGAGACGGATCTATGGACATTACATACGTCTGTACCTTACACTCAGCTAAATAATAATAGTAATATAACTCTCTACTTTTGCATTATGAGACAATAAGCTACTGGTTCATCTGGTTTCAGCGTTCCATCTGCACAGTATTATGTCAGTCAACTCTGCACTCCTGACTCACGAAGTCGTTTGACGTGAGGCAAGACAGCTTATTGAAAGTAACTGGCTATTGTTAAAATAAAGACCACATCAAATACTTTCATGCAAGTTTTATGTGTGGTGGAAGCGTGTCCGTGAGAACTAATGTCTTGTCTAACCAACGTATGCAACGCAAACAAGTATTGCTGCGCTATGCGAGAGTTTACTCGGTTCGTTTACGCCTCTTACATAAACAAAGGTCAACTAGCGTCCACGATACTTGCTTTTTATGGTTTTGACTTCAATCTGCAAGTATTTTCTTTTGTAATATCTTGCGTTAATTGGTATACCTACACTAGACGAAAAGCACCGCATACCAAGAAACTAGTTTGCTGGATTTTAATCTTAGTTTTGGTATGAGTAATAATATTTAGAGATTTTAATCTTGATATTATTATAACGCAAACTTTTTGATTTAAATCAAAGGTTAACGGTGAAAGTAAATTGAATCATATTTCCAAAGGCCTTGCACCAGTAAATAAATAGAAATCTATTGTATCTTCACGCTCGCGGCGCTGTCCGGTATTTTGTATCACGAGACGTCTATGGAACCCAATACTTGTCGAGATCTCAGATGTCTTCGCGGAAGTACATACAATACTTCAAAAAAATAATTATATACTGCAAATTGCAGTTCATTGAATCTACACATTGAATGTTTGTGCAAGTGTTGTATCGGAAGCGTTTTAATGACATTAATATAACCTTGGGATGATTCCACATGAATTCGTTAGTCACAAACAAACTTTGTACCACGAGATTGTACAATGGACATTAATATTTGCCTTCACACAAAGTTCCTTAACCTCAAAAACTAATTTTACCATAGACATAGTTATCTATGTCTATCGTAAAATTAGTTTTTGGAACGGTAAACGGGAATTTGGAAAAGTAAACGGGAATCCACGGAAATGTATTTCGCAAACAGAAGCTCTGACCTTATGCTTGAATATAATTCAGTTACATTAAACTGCCTACACACCTCTGCCTACCCCTTCAGGGACCCTTGTGAAAAGGCGTGAAGATTGCATGGAAACTGACTAACGAATGGGATTCTAACTTGAAGACAGAAGGTTTAAGTTTTGCTGATTTTTATTATGAATGTTACAATAACAACAACTATTCTGATACTATTAAAATATTCTGATAACAGTGAGTAATACCAATAATGTGACACTTGAACTCTTAAATAAGCAATAAAAACAATAATTTATATTATGACAAAGTCACAGCAAAGACGTAGTAAACATTCATAGCCATAAGATAAACGAGACTTTCATTCGAGATTACAAGTAAAAAGAACCCTCTTGGAAACGAGTTAAAAAAGTTCAACTTACTTGCAATGTTCGACTACGTCAAAATGTTTATGAAAGCAGTAGAAGTATACTCAAAACGACAAGACAATGGATGGGTTTGATGAAAATTTACTAAGCTAGCCAGACATCCGGCCTATCCACATTTCATCAGATTAAAGATCGGTTTAGGTATATAACACAAACTCAAACACCAATCTGCCAGAGGTTCCAATTAACCAAAAGTAAAAAAGTATACACTTAAGTCATAAAATATACCATTTGAAAAGTCCATAACTATGAAAATTTATAAACTTACCTCTCTTCCGCCAAAGCTTGATACCACAAGGCATATTGAAAGTTGAAATGAACTACAAATTACACATGCAACATTGCGAACACTATCTTAAACACTGAACTCAAAACAAACAGCGTAAGCAGTAAGTTTCAATATCCATATTGCGAGAGTTCACACCACGTGCTTATCAGTAAAGTTGTATGTTCTGCCTAGAACGTATGTAGCTATGTTGTCTTGACGATAGCCAAGGCTGCACGGGTCTGTATTACTCCTTGTATTGAAAAGCAATGATTGTATTGTTTCAGTTTGTACTTTGTAAACTTGTGACTAGCCGGTGTTATCTGTCATACCGGTTTTGTATTTGAAGTTAACTCTTCAAGGTTTTTGGTTTGTTTCAACTTTAGCGTCACGAGTTACGAAGCGCTTGTGTTATTGTGTACATGTTACTCTAATTAAAGGTTAAATCGAAATTGAACAAGGTTAGGTATTAATAAGGAATGATAATACCCTCATCATGAACCCACGATTTCACATGAGTCTGAAAGATGTTGATGACGCACTGTATGCAAACATTTAAATATCGGTAGAAATTACGTTGGTTTATGCGAGCCTTGGCGCCGCTTGTTCCAACGATAAAATTATCGTAGACTGGTAACTAGCCTCTACTATTTCTACATAAGATAATAACAACAATTATAACAACAGCCATTAAAAAAAGAGATTAATATCATAAAAATGTTTGCAACCATTAACTTGTAACACGTAACTATTAGCTATAATTACACAAACCAATTGCATAACGAGCTGAGACAGAGATGAGACCGTTACGAATTTGTACCGCCCATCTTTCTCACGACAAGAATTGATAGAGCTCTTTAGAAATCCCTTTAAAGCTGCGAGTTGTTATTAACGTGAAGAGCAGCTGTTCATCGCAAACTGTGTGCATTCAATTCGTCAAAAAACAAGACAGCTGCGTACTTGCTTGGTGAAATGGAGAATAATAATTTGTCAACTTTATATTTACACCCTCGAAACCATAAAAGTCAAAATAATTAACACAATTTATAAAACTGATTGATAATTACAGAGTTGGAATACTTACTTAATAAATGAATATTGTGATTGAAATTGCTGTTGTTTCAGAGAAATGCAATATTCATTACAATTGCAAAGCAGACTAGAAATCATCAAAGCATGCACTACTACGCGGTCATTAAATGAGCCTACGATATTGCTATCAAACAATTATATTGATCAAGGCTCTAAATGAAATTCAAGTTACAGTGTCAGGTTATAACAATGGGACGGTTGGAAATCAAAATTATAGATGAAACGTGAAGGAATTTGTCAACAATCGAAGAACAACATACAATAGAACAAATTCGTTCAGGTCATAATAATAATTAAGATGTGTATATTTTAAAAGATACCTTTCTTTGATCCAAATAAGGATTTGAGTTTTGATATAGTCCTTTTCTTCATATTTCCAACAATCACAATAACACACAAATTTCACAGACAAGTGTTGTCGGCATCGGCTCACTACAGACAGAAATACATTCGACACTACGTCCTCAAGTTTTTCAGGCGATCTTTGCTTTTTGCTCCTTTTGCCGCTCTTATTTCCGTGCTACGAAAATAGTCCTAACGCAACATTTGTACCGGCGCAGGCGCATCACTCATATTATGTGTATTACGTTTTTACCAAGGAACACAACCACTGATTCGTAATGGGATTAAGAAAGAAACATAAATTTAATCATCCACAAATGAAAAATATCCCGGCGTTAACATTTACATACACGTCTCCGTTGCCTAGTTTTGGTTATCTAGTGAGTTCAGCTTATCACGGTATTATCACAAATGTGATAACGAAGTGTCAAAAAATGTAATGAAACATTTACGCGCACGATGTTTCTGGTGCCGGACGAGCAAAATACTAAACGTTAAATATTTATAATGCGATTCGTAAACAAGATGATAGAACGTTGTGATGTACTCGGCGAGGACTAACTGCAGAGACGTTACACTACTAGCTATTATGTCCCTAAACGTGTACAACGAGCCTCGTTCTTTAGGCAAACATATGAGACGCAACGCCCATTCTTGGCGGTGCTGCGAACGCAACTAAACACGCAGCGACTCACGCGCAGCTCGCAACAATAATAGAGAGCACCGGTATGGTACTGACATAAAAAATTAAACAGACTTGCTGCGATCCCTCTTCCGTTAAAAAATCCCGTTTCCGATGAAATTTAATCATGCACTATAGACTACACTCGAGAAAGGGAATATTTGGATAGTTCCAATGACGTAGTGGTGACAACACCGGAGACCACGTATCCGTTACTCTTTTAAAAGAGGTATTTAACGAATGGCACTTTCGGGAAGCGACAGACTCAAAGCGGGATAATGGTCCTGGACCGCGCATAAATCACAAGGGTGCGAAGGAAATAAGTATATACGAGCAAAATGGCAGCGAGATAAGGACGGAGGATACCTACCTATAACAAAAAAATATAAGATCGCTAAGAATGTTACGACAGCATGGGAATCTTCAAAAAATTATATGAATGAACGAAATAAAGAAAAGGACATTCGCCCCATATTATTTACAACTCCTATAAATTCTGGTTATTAGACAAAATGCTGTCCATAATAAGAGAACAAATATGTCCTCATTAGATGCGAGCCTGTTAACGGAAACATAATGCATCCTCGTTTGGTTCATCTAATTTGGTACCGTACTGTTGAAAGTGACTTCCTTAATTGCCCTAGTAGAAATATGGTTGACAATAAACTTTTAATTTCAAATCTAGGCGTATACATCCTAATATAACGTGCAGCATTGTAAGTTATAATTAAGTAAGTCAAGAGTATTCGTGTATTCAGTTCTATGGTCACTTCACTTTCATTTAGTATTAGTAATTTTACACAAAGTATATAATTTTATAAATGTAATCTTCTTTGTCTTTTAATAATTTAAAACGTCATAATGCAATGAAACACTTGCAAGGGACAACGCAAAAGGTACATGCAATGGAATGCAGAGTTCTGTATTTGTTTTGACTTCCATTTCGCAAATTAAACAACACTGCTCGAGCCACGAAATATGCTAAAACCATGAACAAATGATGCATACTCTTATGACACTTGTTAGAATATTCAGTTTGTTTAGGTTTGCTTCACTCGACCGTCGCTTCGACGAACGGCACTTACGAAACCATGCACATGTGTAGTGTAAGTGGTTGAGTACACGGAACATTATAATACCTGATTCCCACTTTAAGAATTAATAATAGTCATCCGATTAATATATGTTTAAAAATTTATGACAAGCTAAATCGTTGGAGCTGAGCAAGGAATAAAAACCATTTAACAAGATGTTATGGTTAGTAGACCAGAGAAAAGGTTAATGATCAAGATGAAAGAGGGGGTTAGAAATTTACCGACACAATGCAGGAGTAACGCATTCAATGGTGCAAGACCGACCGCTGGCTGCATCACACTTCGATGCACGCAGTGAACAGACTTTTGTTCACTGGATGCAAGTCACTTACCAGTCGTGATAATGTGTACTCCTTAATGACAAGAAATCTGTTATAGAAGATACTTTATAAAAATCTATCCGCCGTGCGAGATGTGATTTGGTTTCCTTTTATCGTGAGAGACATTGAAAAGTTGTACGAAATAAATAACCAAGACAAAATGGGTAAAAAGAAAATCGTCGACACACATGAAAAACAGTGCATGGATAAGAAATACATTTTATTTAACAATATAACTTTTCATGTGAATGTGAAATTCAACATACGAATTACACAACAGATTTGATTACATATGAGTTTATACCGCAGGCCGCATTGAAGCGAGAGAAGTGAATTTGATACAAGGCGAGGCGAGATCAATAGCCATAGTTTAGGGGACATAACAGCTCATTTACATACGATTTCAATACAACATCCTGTAATGGTAAGTAGAGCAAACTTGGGGAGCTTTAGCCTGGAAAGTAGGAGTAAAAAAGCGCTAATACGATCGCGATCGCATCGCTATCTATCCCTATTGCGAACCTAAGCGATGACCCAGGCAAATACGCCACAAAAAAAAGTACCAAAATGTGCCCACCAGTTTCTACGTGTGAGATACAGAAGAATTATAACATACAAATGATGATCGCCGCCCTATAGCCCTAACATGTGTGTGGAGAAAGAACTGTCAACTGTCTCAGCCTCTCCATATTTATGCAATAAGTATATAATTCTATAAAAACAGAGAATTGGGTAAAGACTGGAGGTAAATGTTCAAAGAAAGGGCGAAAGTGTGTAAAAAATAATGAGAGGTTTGAATGAAAAATTATTCATCCAAGTGGACTTACAAAATAAAACATTTGAATCATATCGCGAAAACGTTCACACGTTCTTATGTACCGAATAAAAATTTTCAAATTAAGAAGCCCATTTTTTAAGATTAAAGTAATGTTCGTGACGAAATAATAATCTCATCGTAACTACATGTTTTTTGTTTGAAGTCATTGTGATTATATTGGAAAGATGTTTGACCTAGTGTAGAGAACTGAT
>JACCPG010002191.1:0-53494 GCA_016069955.1 Drepana arcuata | reverse complement strand
GATTGTTACATTGTGCTGGAAGCAGAGGGATTAAACCCATTATGCTGCCAACACACTAAACTCTCCGAACACAGAGTGGCAACTCGCAAGTGATACTATCGTGAGCGTAAATAGGCTACGGTAACCGTTTCCCATCAGGTGGGCCGTATGCTTGTTTGCCACTCTTGTTGTATAAAAAAAAATTGTCCATTAATATTCAAATCGCAAATTGGAACTTGCAGTTCTAAGAAATTCGAAAAATACTAATTGTTTTCTTACGACGTTCCGTATAATATACGGAATTAAGATTCACGTGTGCCTTTATTATAAATTAACAAAATACATAATTTAGTCCACATTCACCAGTCTCTTCTCACTTCAGTCTCGTCAGTACTCATGATATTCCCGTCCTTTTGGATGTGGACGAAGCGAAAGAGGTCTGTAAGTCTAGAGAGAACTGACACTCTATTTCTTTGCCTATCCTGTTAGGGTCTCGGTGACGATTTGTATGTATGTATAATTTTCGAGTTTGATTATTGTAAATTTAATCCATGGTGGTCGAGTACTTCGAATGGCATGCAACGCAAAGATTGTATCTTGGAATGCAGACTGTTCCATTGAGTTTCTTCAAAACTTAATTAAGTACAGTGATTAATCACATCACAGAAACAGCTATGTATTCGCAAGCCGTCACAATGGTGACTAAATATGTGAGTGTGTTTTACACACCTGTACCTTAGGGCCCTAGGACGAGGGCGAGCAGATAATAATAACGTCGATTGAGTATGTAATAAAGAATATTCTTGGGCTTTAACTGAAATTTTACATAAAGTTTTTATAGTCATAATAATTATAATTCCTAATCCAATGACATATGTTCATAAGTATGTATATACTTTCGTGCCTGAGAGTTTACGTTAACCCCTAAATATATAATTGGCCAAAGTATAACCCCTCCAGGAACTGCTGTAGGAAGACAAAAGAGGTTATAACCTAAGGTATATAAAAATATATCCTCACGCCTTCCCATAAAGGTCCCCGAAGGGGTAGGCAGTGGTGTATAGGTAATACCCACACACCCACTTTCCGCCAGAGGTATATTAGGTGCCAACGTGACAGATGGCGAGTCCATCGCCGTTACTCCAGCACGACTATACATACGCCTTTGAATTTCTTCCCAGACGTATGCAGGTTTCCTTCACCGTTCAGCTCAAGGTGTGACTAATCACTAACCTAAGGTAATAATATATATTTATTGATAGAGTTGATGCCGATTTGACAGATGGCGATTCTGTCACCGCCTTTATGGCACAACGTTTCTACAATGTATGGAGTCAGGATGATAAACGTAAGTAGGTTTCCTCTTCTTTACTTCACTTTTCATTCACATTCATAAAGTAAAAAATATTGATACAGCCATCCCACCGGGATATGAATATACACTCTGTAGTTAATAGGCGATCTACACAAACATACAAGCAACTAGATGTATTCCACGGTTTCACCCGTATTACTCATATTGATTACTCATCCGTTCCCTTGTTCAGTACAACATTAAGCTATACATATACACCTTACTCTTGAATTACTCTATCTATTGACGAAACTGCATTAAAATCCGTTGTTTTCGTAGTAATCGTAGTTAAAAGAGCCGTAGAGATAGCAGGAGGCGGCGTTATATTAACGTATGTAGGCAAAGGTCTGTAGGTAATACCGACACACCCAACTTTTGCGAGGGAAATATTTTAGGTGCCATTGTGAAAAATGGCGAGTTCATCGCTGTTACTCAAGCACGGCTATAGATCCGTCTTTGAATTTGGGGAAGAAATAATTATGGGAAATATTCAAAACCGATCTATTTAAACACACTACTTCTAAACACGCACAACCATTATTCATCGGAGATAACAAAGCTCGACACAAATTCAAAACCAGAGAAATGGTTACTACCGTCGAGTTTATCAACTAATTACGGTTGCACAAGTGTGACGTCATCGGCGCACGCGCACACAAGATGGCCGCCCGCCCGTTTCCCGGAAACGGGTGAGGTCGAAGCGCTAAGCGGGCGACATCTAGCGATCGACACGTAAGTCTGCAGGTGTGGAGGATAGTTGTGCGATGAATGATAACAATGCTATTTATAAATTCATATAGGTACATCGACTGTATGTTTTGGGCTAAAGGCGATAAAGACAAATATAAAACAGGAAAGTATGTACACTGTTAAATACTCTCAAATATACAGTCGTGTCGATGTACGTGTGCTATTTAGTAAACAAACATACTACATTGTATAATTCTTCTCCAGTATTCAATAATAGGCGATTTCAAAGTCGCTTCCCAAGTACGACATCACATTATTTTTTTCAAACGCAGTATGCAGGTTTCTTCTAGATGTTTTCCTTCGGCGTAAAGCTCGCGGTGTGACTAACCACTATACGTAAGTGCAGAAAAACTCATTGGTTCAATTGGGATTCGAAATTGTAATCTTCGTATTGCAAGACACTACTCGAATCATCCCGTCACTACGGTGTTATATATTTATAAATACATAAACAAATACGTCTTTAACTACAGTACATAGTATAAATTATTATTCTATACATTTGTACTTTTTACACAATAATAATAATTATATTTATGATTCTCTTAAGGTCTCAGCAAATGGCCCGGTCCTAGGTATAATATAGATATAATTTACAAATATATATACATATCCAAGAATTATATACAAATTCACTTGCGTAAGATTATTACAGAGCATAGTTTTTTTAGTCTAATGCATGCATGAGCATTAGTGCTATGTGGCATGTGCAACAAATTAAAAATATAATAATTGGAAGGTAGAGAAACTGGCCACGCGGTGACATATTATTGGAATATGACACAAAGCCAGTTCGCTGGAAGTGGCCTAGTTCAGTTATGATGAAGTTAAAATAAACATTATTAGAATATAAAAGTTAAAAGATATTTTGAGTAACGTGGTGTTTTAATTATTAATAAGTATGTATTATAATGAATGTGAATGGAGCGAAGAAGAGGCAGAAGAAGGCCACGTTCCAACTACCTGGATCAAATCCATCGGAAGCTCAAGGACGGGAACGTTAAGAGTACGTCTCATGCTCGTTGGTTACGAGTCCCCGTTGAGTCAGCGGTATTATTCCGAGTCACGCTGAGGCATGGGGCGCTATAATAGGGGGTGAAGAGATGGTTTACGGTTTTATCAGGCGGATCGTACGATTGCTAGCCGTCCTAGTGATATAAACAAAAAGTGGATTCAGGAATAGAAAATCCCACAAGGAATGGCCCTGGGACAAAAAGAAGCATTCCTTTATATAATATATCCTCACGCCTTCCTACAAGGGTCCCCGAAGGGGTAGGCAGAGGTGTATAGGTAATACTCACACACCCACTTTCCGCCAGAGGTATATTAGGTGCCAACGTGACAGATGGCGAGTCCATCGCCGTTTCTCCAGCACGACTATACATACGCCTTTGAATTTCTTCTCAGACGTATGCAGGTTTCCTCTCGATGTTTTCCTTCACCGTTAATCTCGTGGTGTGGACTAATCTCTGTACTTAAGTTCAGAAAAACTCATTGGTACAGTCGGGATTGCTCGAACCACTCGGCCACCACGGCTTATATATACGGCATTCCGTTATATATGCTCTTAATAGTACGGGACCGTCAAGAGTACTCGAATCCGACTACTATGTATGAAGAGACTGATGAATGTGGACGAAGCGATGGTCCTGTTTTATAGTTGTCTAGAGAGAACTGGCGCTCTATACTTACTGCCTACCCCGTTAGGGACTCGGCGTGTTGATATGATGATGATGATGAATGGAGCGAAAAAAGTTTCATAGTAAGGAAGAGCAGGCGATCTACTCTCTTTGTCTACCCTGGGAGTGGATGCCTGCTTTGAGAGAAATGTTTAATGAGAAATGTTTAAAACGACATTTCATGACGAGAAAAAAAACAGCAAGAGGGAAATCCCTCTTGCTGCACTTGTAGCGTGGATTCCGGGAACTTCTGCTAGCTTATCGAATAATGGCGGGGCTAATAGGCCTCCAGTCAGGCACTTCTTAGCTCAGCAAACATAGCTAGAGGCACCCCTGTAGGGTTCCGTGCTGTTACGAACTAGAGAGCTGGGCTGTACTGGATGATATCATTTAATTAATTTAGGGCTGATGTAATACTATTACTGGCTTGGCGCGGGACGGCGAAGGGGTGTGACATCTTAGAACGTTTTATTTATAGGCACTGCGGATTACTCGATAGGAGGAGATACTATAGGAATGATGTGGCATGTCAACTTTGGACAAAAGAATCTATAAGAAATCGTTTGAATTAATAACACAATAACGTCGCGTTTCAGAGACAGTGAAGGAAAACATCGAGAGACTTAAGTGCAGACAACTCTTTGGTACAGTTGGGATACACACAGGAAATCTTTGTGTCGCAGGCAACTCAAACCACTGGACAATCACGGCTATTTTTTGGTTATAATCATATAACTATCAAGTTTACTTATATATAATAATATATCCTTACCCCTTACCACAAGGGTCCCCGAAGGGGTGGGCAGAGGAGTATAGGTAGGCGATACCATCGCCGTTAATCAAGCACGACTATCAAAAATAAAAAAAAAAACAAAATCAAAATATTTTATTCAACGTAAGGGACACAGGGAACACTTATTGAACGTCACGTTTAATATAAACTAAAGTTACCACCGTTTCCAAGAAAAAATACCTGCCAGGAGAAGAAACGGCGAAACAAACTCCCCGGTTTGCTTTTTTAACATTTGTTCCCTTTTACGTCTATACATACGCCTTTGAATTGCTTCTCGAAAGTATGCACGTTCCTTTAAATATTTTCCTCCGGCGTAAAGCTTGTAGTGTGACTAATCACTGTATTAAATTTAGAAAAATACATTGGTACAGTGGGCATTGAAACTTTCAATCTTTGTGATGTAGGGAACTACTCGAATCGCTCGGCCACTAAGGCTAAAATACTTTAGTGTACAACATTATTTACCCAATGTTCAAATGAAGATGTTTACGTGTTATATTCCTCAAACCAACCACCACCCACGGGCTGCGTCATGTACCAAGTCGTGGGTGATTCCAAGAATTCATGACAAAGCTTCTTGCCGTGACTCACAGGTATTTTGTGTAATCTAACAATAACCTCACAATGCATTGTACTGTACAACTTTTTAATTCGTTCACGTTCTGACCATCGATTGCATTGTATACTGATGAATATGGATGAAGATTGGGAAGGGTTTGATGAAGGATTTGCAAGTCTATAGAAAAATGGCGCCCTTCTTATTTTGCCTACCCCGTGAGGAACTCTGCGTGATGCTATCTATGTATTGTAGATAAAAAGGACGGAACAAAAGTTACGTCATTTTACGAACATTATTAGTATATCCTCACGCCTTCCCAGGAGAGTCCCCGAAGGGGTAGGCAGAAGTGTATAAGTAGTGGCCACACACCCACTTTCCGCCAGAGATACAATTTTAGGTGCCTACGAAAATTATTATTCTGAAATATATCTCGGGCGGAAAGTGGGTGTATATGGGTATTACCTAAACACCTCTGCCTACCCTTTCGGGGAGCCTTGTAAGAAGATGTCAGGATATATTATAATTATTATTTATTATTCTAACATTAAAGAAATTTTATTTTATTATAACTTAGCAGTGATTGTTCTGGAATGTCAGAGGAAGCATGATAATTGTCTATGCAGTTGTAATGGAACATTTTATTCAATACATTTCTATTAAATATCGAACCATCGCAATGAAAAGCAAAGCGAAGAGCAAGGGGTGATTATATTTGATTTGAATTAGTTAAGTGGCAAGCTGGAAACTATTAGGCGTATCGCAGTATTGTTACATTAGGGGTAACAAAAACTCTTAAGCTCAGCAACTTTCAGAAACGCAAGTATCCTAGGATAGAAAATGTTCTTAGTATGTTACTGTACCTCACTTGATTGAACTCTTAGAAATCCACACTATATAATACAAGCAAGGTTGAAAAATTTTAAGTTTCGTGTTTCAACCTTGGTACAACGTAAGTATATCTTTATCACAATGCAGATGATAGCTGATAGTATGTTATCGTTATCGGATTAACGGTTAAATCTTATTGCGTCGCGATCTGTTTAGCAAATATAACTATTGGATTTTCATTTAATTCTTAACGTTAAAAAGTGGTCGACTCCCTACTGCACCAATGAGTTCTTATAAACTTAAATATAGTGATTAGTCACACCACGAGCTTTACGGTGAAGGAAAACAGCAGCAGGGAACCTGCATACGTTTGAGATGCTGTATGTATAGTCGTGCTTGAGTAAGGGCGACGGGCTCGCCATCTGTCACGCTAGCACCTAAAATATATCTGTGGCAGAAAGTGGGTGTGTGGGCACTACATGTACACCTCTGCCTATCCCTTCGGGGACCTTTTAGGGAAGGCGTGAGAATAAAATATATTTATTTATATATATTAAAATAAGGATGAAATCTTCACACCTTCACTTAAGGGAGAATGGATACGTTGATGAAGAAATTCAAAGACGTATGTAAATTCAAGTTCGATAAACGCGACGGACTCGCCATCTGTGAAGTTGACACCTTAGTATATCTCTATGAGGAAACAGGAATAGGCAGGGCCTCTGCGAATTCCTGTACCCTCATACCAACATATCATGCCTTTCTCCATATTTACAATTACACTCTCGTACCCGCCAGTTGCATCGTTAAGCTGCACATTTCGATGGGATCGTATCAAAACTGGATTTGTGCGTTTAAGATAAATATTATAATTGTCGATAAAAACGTAGTTATATATTCTCACGCCTTCCCACAAGGGTCCCCGAAGGGGTAGTCCGAGGTGTATAGGTAATACCCACACCCACTTTCCGCCAGAGGTATATTAGGTGTCAACGTGACAGATGGCGAGTCCATCGCCGTTACTCCAAAATGTAGTTAAGTTTGAATATCAACATTTAAAAATGTGGCGATTGACATATAACAAGGATTGAACAAGAAGATCAAGATTGATCAAGAATTGGGAAGGAACAAGAAAGATTGACAAAACAGATATATACTGCAAACGTGTGAGGGAGGGGCAGATGACGTCCGCGTTCCAACTACCTTAATAGTCGATCGGTCATTCAAGGATGGAGTAAATAGCAAGCATTTACAAACAGGCTGATGAATGTGATTGGAGCTGAATTCTGCGCGTCTGGAAAAACTTGCCACTCTCTGCCTTGTGAGGGACTCGGTCTGATAAAAGTATACGTATATAGTTTCGTTTGAAATACATGTATATACTCTTTGCTACTGATTGACCTTTTGACATTTGTAAACGAAATGGGAACGAGTGTCGGAAAACTCGTGCTACGGAAGTGCTACGTTTTCTATCTGAAAATATACTCACAAATAACAATTTTTGTCACTTAAAATATATATATTTTTTATTATAATATGTACTTATGATCGATAGAACATAATAAAGTTTTAATTAAATTTACACGTTACGTATAAAATAAATTACATTTAACTCTATATAAATGAAGTAATATGAATATATATAATATATAGGATACATCAAACATATATGTATATAGCACATGCTCATATATATTCGGGTTCGTAGCACCGATGGGGCTACGAAACTGCTACGGGCTACGAGGTCAATGATCGTTCTCAAATAAAGCCATAAAAATCGAAAGGATTTTTTAAACATTTCCGAATTATATTACCATCGAACCCTTGTTAGTCTATTGGATTAAGTAGTGACCTATATGAGGATATGCAGGATCGAAGCACGAATATTTTTTTTTTCCCGATAAATTTCAATACACTAATTTATCACACCACGAGCTTTATGGTGAACCAATACATGATGAGGGAGCCAGAATGCCAGCCAGCCTATGAAGGAATTCTAAAACTAAAAACAAATCATGAATGTTCGGACTTGAGATGGAGAGTTATTATAGTACCATGAAAAGAGTATATATAAAGAAAATAGTAACCATGGAGTTTCTTGCCGGTTCTTCTCCATGGAAACGATCAACACGAACCGTGCACCTTTTTCGACGTTTTATAAGTGCCCAACTAGGCCTATGTGAAATAAAATATTTTGATTTTGATTTTGACTTAGTACCTGGACTAGGTAAATCGCGTTAGAAGACCGCAGTTCGAATATTTTTTCAAGTTTCTACTTTTGTGTGAAAAACTCTCATGGGGAGCCCTTTATTAACGCATCTTATTCATATCTAAGTATATTTTCTAATAAACCACGAAAATACCGAGTCTAAAAAACGGCTTAACGGTAGAATTACATAAGTAAAGAAACCGACATCATCATCATCATCACAAATTTAAGAGCTGGGCTCTTGTCGGCGTCTCTGATGCAGTCCCCTCCATTCGCTTCTGTCCAGCGCAACCTCCTTGACCTCCTTATACGTCATGAGAGAAATTTTTTCTTTGATCTGACCCATGTATGTTAATCTTGGTCTACCTCTTCCTCTCTTCCCCTCTACCTTTCCTTCTAAAATGTTTCTAAAGAAGCTATCATGTCGTATAAGGTGGCCTATCATCTTTCCTCTTCTATTCTCGACTGTTTCCAGCAGAATTCTTGTTTCTTTAACTCTTTTCAGCACGTCTTCGTTTGTCACCCTTTCCGTCCAGCTGATTTTGTCCATCCTTCTCCAGCACCACATTTCAAATGCCTCCAACACCTCTCTATCCCTCTTTGTCATTGTCCACGTCTCACAACCATATAGTGCAGTGTTCCAGATATATGTTTTTATGAACATTTTCTTTACCTTTTTGGATATGTGGGAAGTAAATATATGTTTTTTATTGTTAAATGTTTGTTTGGCGATTGCAATCCTTGTTTTGATATCCGGGATACATCTTGAATTACAGGTTATAAGGCTTCCTAAATATTTAAATTTTGTGACATTTTCTATTGTTGTGTTATCAATTAATATGCTACGAGTAGAGTTCATGTTAGTTTTTGTTGCTGTCAGTACTTTTGTTTTATTAGTGTTAATTTTTAGAGCAAATTCTTTAAATATGTTATCCATAGTATGTACTAAAATTTGTAAATCTTCATGTGTATCTGCGACTGCTGCTATATCATCTGCAAACCTAATGAATTGAATATTTGTTCCATTGAATTTAACCCCTTTATTTGTCGTTGCTGAAATTTTCTTAATGGCTGCTTCTATGAATATGTTAAATAAGAGTGGTGAGAGTGGACAGCCCTGTCTTACTCCTTGTTTGATCTTTGCGCTCTCTTTCTGATTACCAATCTCTATTACGGTTTCTTGGTGTTGATATAGTTCAAATATGATTCTTCTGTCTCTGAAATCGATCGAAAGAAACCGACATTGGGCAAATATTTATTCATTGCATGAAAACACGGATAAAACGACGTTTTCTAAGTGTGAAACTTAAATAGATGGATTAATCGTTCCCCAAACCTTCCGCACACCAAATTTCATGGAAATCATTGAAGCCCTATCCGAGACTCACATCATATATATATACTCTTGACCTGACCATTTTTCAAGACGTCCCTAATTTGGTCTAGAAACGTCCGCCTAGGTCTACCCCTGCCAACACTTTAATTCACACTCACCTTATTCACTGTTTCGTCAATCTTTCTTCATTCATTCTCTCGACATGGCCAAACCATCTCAGCAATTGAAAAAAGGTCAGGTCAAGAGTATACCCTAAACCGAAGAGAATAATGAAAGTGGACGAAGCGAAAGAAGTATGTAAGGATCGTAGCAAGTGGAAAGAAGTGGTCTCTGCCTACCCCTACGGGAAAGAGGCGTGATTATATGTATGTATGTATATATATACAACAATTGCTCTTTTTAAAGGTATTAGATAGATATATCGATTGATAAGATATGTATATGTAAAAAAGCCAGGTCAAGAGTACCGAAGAGCATGTATGAAGGGAATAATGAAAGTGGACGATGCGAAACAAGTATGTCGGGATCGTAGCAAGTGGAAAGTGGTCTCTGCCTACCCCTGCGGGAAAGAGGCGTGATTATATGTATGTATATTAAATAACACTATTACTTGTTTGGATAGTAAATATATTACATACATATATTTCTTTACGAATAAGATTATCATTGCATTTAATAAAAGCTATGAAACAATAGAACGAAATGTTATATAATATCGTAAATAACTGCTCTCAACAGAACAACTTCGACAACGTCGTTCTTGAACATTTATGTTAATACGCAATCCAAGTCCTTGCGATCAAAATATGTCTATATATAACCTCGATTCGCCTTATTTACCTGACTATGTAGTATATGGCTTTTATGTACGTCATTCGTCGACGCACGCCTCTGACTTGCGCAAACTGATCGATCGACCTCGCCGTAGGTTACCTCTGGCTTGCTCACAGTATACATACATTTGTAAATAACTAAACTATTTTCTCCGCTTACCCCGTCAGGGACACGGTGTGATGATATGTATGTACATATATAATATAATATCCTCACGCCTTCCCACAAGGGTCACCGAAGGGGTAGGCAGAGGTGTACAGGTAATACCCACACACCCACTTTCCGCCAGAGGTATATTAGGTGCGTGACAGATGGCGAGTCCATCGCCGTTACTCAAGCACGACTATGCATACGCCTTTGAATTTCTTCTCAGACGTATGCAGGTTTCCTCTCGATGTTTTCCTTCACCGTAAAGCTCGTGGTGTGATTAATCACTGAAAAACTCATTGGTACAGTCGGGATTCGAACTTGCGACCTTTGCGTCGCAGGCAACTGCTCGAACCACTCGGCCACCACGGCTCTCATGTATATACATAATAATAATAATACCTTATTAATTACCTAATACTTTATTGAATGGCAGCGAGTCCTGGATATGTCAGAGGAAGTATGAAAATAGCTTGAATGCAGTCGAGATGCGATCTCTTCGAAAAATGTGCGGAGTAACGATATTAGATCGAATGCGCAATGAAGAGATTCGCAAATCAACTGGCGTGAATGAGGGCGTGCTTGTAAAGATGATGAAAGGCATGTTACGTTGTTTTGGACACATAGAAAGGATGAGTGAAGAAAGATTGACGAAACAGATATACAAAGCAAAAGTGTGTGCAAGAAGAGGCAGAGGAAGGCCACGTTCCACCTACCTGGATCAAATCGATCGGACGCTCAAGGACGGGAACGTCAAGAGTACTCGAAACCGACGAGCAAGTATGAAGAGACTGATGAATGTGGACGAAGCGAAAGAGGTATGTAAGTCTAGAGAGAACTGGCGCTCTATACTCTCTGTCCATATGTATGTATGTATATAATAATACCTTGGGACAATTCCACACAAATTGACATAGTCCCAATTTGAGCATAGCTTGTGTTATGGTAACCAGACAACGATAAATTTACTTATATAGATAGATAAATATATAGGACATCCTTAGGTACAAATACTAGTGTTCATCAGACAAGAGAGGTAGGGCATAACGGGTTTCCCGTTCGAATTCGGAGCTGCCCGACTGGGGCAGGACCTCCACCTTATAGAAGTCCGTAGCCAAATAACACAATTTATTGTGTTGTGTTCCTACGTGGTGAATAAGGTTTCCAGTAATGAGCTCCTTGGGGAGGGGGGAGGATTGTTACAATGTGTTGTAAGCAGAGGGATTAAACCTTATGCTGCCAACACACTATAACACTCCGAACACAGAGTGGCAACACGCAAGTGATACTTCGGTATCGTGAGCGTAAATAGGCTACGGTAACCGTTTCCCATCAGGTGGGCCGTATGCTTGTTTGCCACTCTTGTTGTATAAAATAGACAAATATCTGCCCTCAGCGGGATTCGAACCCGCGACCTCAAGTTTCGCAATCAGGAGCTCTAACCACTAGACCAGACGGCAGTAAAATATACATAACTCATATATACAAATAAATTGCAGACTTTATTTTAATTGTATATAGTAACATGAAAAAAAATGTATTATGTGAATGGACGGTCTATTGTAATTTTGCGATATTTAATAAATAAAAGCCGCGGTGGCCGAGCGGTTACAGTACTCGGCTACTACCCAAATATTGCAAGTTCAAATTCGGACTATACCAATAAGTTTTTCTGGCCTTATGTACAGTGATCAGTCTCACCACGAGCTTTACGGTTAGATGTCCTGATGTGATGATTTGTGTGATGAACACGAGTAGCATAGTCTGTGTATTTATGTATATATATATATATCTACATAAGTAAATGGGGCTATTAATTTTGGTGGAATTGCCATAAGGTATTACTGGGATGGATACATACATATTTACTTGTGTCGATACCAGGTTTATATCAAATATTTTAGCTTGATGAATGTGGACGACGCGAGAGGTATGTTAGTCTAAAGAGAACTGGCGCTCTATAATCTTTGCCTACACCGTTAGGGACACGACGTGATGATATGTATGTATTTTAGGTGTTCTTTTAGCCAGACGCTTTACTCAGTTAAATTAAAAACAACTAGCGATTGAACATTGAACAACCTACAGACATTACAGAGTCAAGTGCATGCCGACTACGCATTACCAAGGGCTCGTAATAAAAGGGTAATAATTCACGTGACCTACTCCCATTGTATAACTGTTTACAGACTCGCTAAAATTATTCAAAACTAGCTTCTGCCAATGACTTCGCCTGCGTGGAAATCAGAAGACCGCTTAAACACCTATATTAGATGCCAATAACGTTCATACATTGAATAAAAATCTCTAATAATCTAGCGCATTCGTAATTATTACAGACTTGTATATGTGGGAATAATAGGTTAATTTAAAAGATGTACCTTGCAACACTGCTAACCTTTATTAAGAAAAAGAAATGTCAGTCGTTAGAAGCGAGTAACAGCGCTATCCATGTACTATTTTGTACGTTAAGTTTAATACAGTTTTAATTGTTTATTCGTTTGTTTTTCAACTACCATCCCGACATATATATCCTGACGCCTTCCGACAAGGGTCCCCGAAGGGGTAGGCAGAAACATAGGTAGTACCCACACACTCACTTTCCGCACGAGATTTATTTTAGGTGCCAACGTGACGGATGGCGAGTCCATTGCCGTTACTCAAGCACGACTAAACATACGCCTTTGAATTGCTTCTCAAACGTATGCATGTTTCCTCTCGATGTTTTCTTTCAACGTAAAGCTAATGGTGTGACTAATCACTGTACTTAAGTTCAGAAAAACTCATTAGTAACGCGATCTTTGTGTCGCAGGCAACTACTCGAACCACCCGGACATATCTGTATGTTTGTTAATCATACTATCTTATCTTATCTTACTTCTTACTAATATTATAAATGTGAAAGTTTGTAAGTTTGGATGTTTGCGGTTCTTTCACGGCCAAACGTCTGAACAGATTTGGCTGAAAGTTGAAATGGTGATAGCTTATACCTAGACATAGGCTACTTCTTTTTTAATCCTGAAAAAATCAAAGTTCTGATTATCCTCACGCCTTCCCACAAGGGTCCCCGAAGGGGTAGGCAGAGGTGTATAGGTAATACCCACACACCCACTTTCCGCCAGAGGTATATTAGGTGCCAACGTGACAGATGGCGAGTCCATCGCCGTTACTCAAGCACGACTATACATACGCCTTTGAATTTCTTCTCAGACGTATGCAGGTTCCTCTCGATGTTTTCCTTCACCGTAAAGCTCGATTTTAAATTCAAAGTTCTTATACTATAATGAAAGATGCTCTTTCACGGTATAGCGACTGAACCTATCCTAGTAGGAAAATTTTCAAAGCTACTTTTTCGAACTCCACGCGGGCGAAGCCGCGGGCATAAGCTAGTTATCCATACTGCAGCCGTGTGTCTCTTTGTGCGGCTCTGTCTTACGCTAAAGGGCTCCGGTTCAATCTCCGCCCACAGCAAGTATTTACGAGATGTTTTAACTTATTTATTTTAATTTCTCAAGAAACACGTTTGTTTATCACTTACTATGCAGTATGTTACTTCGTCGGTATTTTTAATAACGGCTCTTCCTAGTTGAGCGTTAGTTGTATGTATGGCCACAATATAACCTACTGTTGCCAAAATATATATGTAATGGACCCCATATTCTGTACTTGTATACTTTCAGTCTACCATTTGTTCAAGGCGTTGAACTCTTTTCCTTGCTATTGCCAGATGCAACTCTTGCTAAATAAATAAACAAAGAACATATCATCAGGGCGAGTCCGAGAGAGAGAGTATAGCGCTAGTTCCCTCTACACTTTTAGATCTCTTTCGCATCATCTACATTCATCAGTTTCTTCATACATGCTCGCTGATCCCGAGTAATATTGGCGGTTCCCATCCTTCAGTGACCGAAATAAATGGATAACAGTATGGAGATTTTCATGGATCTTGCAAGAGTCCAGAGGCCAGTCACACCGCATTGCCACATCCCAATATACATATAATTAATGAATATTAATATAATAAATAGCAAAATATTAAATAAATAAATAAATTATATATACCATCACGCCTTCCTACCAGGATCTCCTAATGTGTGAGCAGTGTGGCTAGAAGTGGATGTTACGTAAATATCCACTTCTAGCTGAATATATATTAAATTAACAGATATATCATTGGGATATATCATATACATTATAGTAACAACCGGTTATGACATCCTGGTACTGTTTTAATATAAGTGTATACAACAGTCGTTTCATCTAGCGAAGACCAGAATAACTACTACTACTACTACGACTACTATTAACTTACTACTAATTATGGAATGGAGAGCTCAACTTAGGAGCTCGAATTAGAAATATATTTTCAGACATTATGTTTAGATGCCGTGACACTCATATATATATAATATATCCTCACGCCTTCCCACAAGGGTCCCCGAAGGGGTAGGCAGAGGTGTATAGGTAATACCCACACACCCACTTTCCGCCAGAGGCATATTAGGTGCCAACGTGACAGATGGCGAGTCCATCGCCGTTACTCAAGCACGACTATACATACGCCTTTGAATTTCTTCTCAGACGTATGCAGGTTTCCTCTCGATGTTTTCCTTCACCGTAAAGCTCGTGGTGTGACTAATCACTGTACTTAAGTTCCGAAAAACTCATTGGTACAGTCGAGATTCGATGTTGCGACCTTTGCGTCGCAGTCAACTGCTCGAACCACTCGGCCACCACGGCTCTATCGATCTATCGACACTCATTATCACATAATGAAGCTAATAAATGATTAATAATTAAATAGTATTCCATACAACGTGGTCGTTGGTCAGTTCGAGTAGTTGCCTGCAACACAAAGGTAGCAAGAAGGAAAACATCGTGAGGAAACCTGCATACGCTTGAGAAGAAATTCAACACAGAGCGTGGGTCCTCCGACTGCATGCAAAGATTGACCGACAAAGGTCATAGTAAATCATTGAACGTTAATAGCAATGATACGGACATTCTGAGGTAGATTAATGTATATAATTCATACATTTTATTACAACAGTTTACAGAACTGGACAGCATATAGCCTTGATAATTAACACTCACCCTGTTTGTACGGCACAGCAATTATGACAGTGCGAGGGCATTTATTTATAAATAGTATCTATCCACATTATACACCTACATATATCTTAACACCGTGCTATAAGGGTCCCCGAAGGGGTAGGCAGAGATATGTATATATTTTATGTATCACGTGCAACGTCACAGACAGTAGGCGAGTCCATCGCTGTTACTCAAGCACGACTATGCATAAGCCTTCGAATTTTCTTCTCGATGTTTATCTTCTGCGCAAAGCCCTGTATGTAATCACTGTACTTTATGCAGGCAGGCTATTACTCGAACGACGGCTAATAAAATTATGTCATAACTAGCTGTACCCTGCCACGCTTCGCTGTGGATATGTGAGTGATGCAAAAATAGATAAATCCTTGATGCGGATTATGTATCATGCTAAAATTTCAGCTCGATCGGTGCAGAACTTTTTGAGTTTTTGAAGCGTACACAAACCGACATAACATTTTTAAATATATAGGATTTATAATCTACATGTACAATCACTCATTGGTGATGTGGTGATGGTTCGAGAGATAGAATATATATCCTCACGCCTTCCCACGAGGGTCCCCGAAGGGGTAGGCAGAGGTGTATAGGTTATACCCACACACCCACTTTCCGCCAGAGATATATTTTAGGTGCCAACGTGACAGATGGTGAGTCCGCCGCCGTTACTCAAGCACATCTATACATACACACGCCTTTGAATTACTTCTCAAATGTATGCAGGTTTTCTCTCGATGTTTTCCTTCACCGTAAAGCTCGTGGTGTGACTAAACGATTAACACAGTTTTTATATACCTACGTAATTGTTACGAGAGATAGAAGCACCTACCTCCAATCCTCTCAGATCAAAAGATGGTCGTATGATACGAGACAATATTGCCATTAAGTTCACCCGAGCCGCCCTACCGGAGATAGGTTATTAGGTAGTTCCGTCGTATCAACCCGCTCCGAGCTTATCTCAACACGACTCTAGTTTTTGTGTGCTATTTATGGAATAGGTGCTAGCACATTTAATTAATTTATGGATCTACAGTCTATATCATGTTTAAAGGTTTTAATGCCGGCAATCCAGTCGCAAATCTTGCTTAAATCCCTACTAATCCCTACTAATATTATAAATGCGAAAGTAACTCTGTCTGTCTGTCTGTTACCTTTTCACGCCTAAACGACTGAAACGATTTAAATGAAATTTGGTACAAAGTTTATTGTCTAGAGTTGGTCTAGAGCCTAAGGAAAGATATAGGCTACTTTTTAATGCGAATAAGGGTTGTAAGGGGTAGAAATAGGGGATTAAAGTTTGTATGGAAGATTCGTATTTTTTTAAGCTAGAAGCTTGAAACTTAATTTTTAGGCGCTTGATTAAACCTTAATGTGACATTCAAAGTTTGTATAAATTTTACCATTCAGGGGGTAAGATAAAAAAGGGGATGAAAACAATGATTAGATGAAAAATTTAAAGTGCTGCCCAAAGTCACTTCCATGCGGACGAAGTCGCGGGCACAGCTAGTAAATTATAAATGCGAAAGATCGCGAGGGTGTTGACTAAAATAAAAGTAATGTTTTTTTTAATGATGAGTAGCCGTTTATCTTTTCAGTTCGAGTAGTCGCCTGCAACACCAATATTGCAAGTTGCCGAAAGAGAAGTATAGTTGTGACATCAGATCACCATCTTTTCGCTGGAGATATATTTAGGTGCCAATAGATAGAGATAGATGATCCTCATAATAATATAATATATCCTCACGCCTTCCCACAAGGGTCCCCGAAGGGGTAGGCATAGGTGTATAGGTAATACCCACACACCCACTTTCCGCCAGATGTATATTAGGTGCCAACGTGACAGATGGCGAGTCCATCGCCGTTACTCAAGCACGACTATTACATACGCCTTTTGAATTTCTTCTCAGATGTATGCAGGTTTCCTGTCGATGTTTTCCTTCACCGTAAAGCTCGTGGTGTGACTAATCACAAGTTCAGAAAAACTCATTGGTACAGTCGGGATTCGAACTTGCGACCTTTGCGTCGCAGGCAACTGCTCGAACCACTCGGCCACCACGGCTATAGATAGATCACTAGTCCAATAATCTGTAAGACTTGCAAATTGCTGACGTGTGGTAGTGCGAATATTACATTAATTTCATCGAACCTGCGGTAAATGCACACGTTTACATAGGCACTGACATATTTCATGTTCCAACGGTATTGAAATTTTCATAAACGTGGTTCGAGTAGTCTAAGCGCAAAAATTGCAAGTTTCAATGGCGGCTGTACTGGCGTAAAGATATATTACTATGGAAAGATATAATACTTTATAGTATAGATTTTTAATATATAATATAAAATAATAGATATTTAGTACTCAATATTTTCAAACTATCCGATAGTTATATCAGCAAGAGTATTAATCATTTCGGCAGTTGGTCGATAGGCTTAAATCGTGTCCTGAAGAAAAATTTACGAAAGGAGTCACATCAAGTAATATCATGGACCCTAAGAATGTTTACAATAAGATCTTTAATATTGGCACAGGCATCAGCAAATTGTCAGTCGATCACATTTGTGGAGCGATCACTGTACAACGGTATAACCTAACCTAGAAAACACGGAATATCTAACTGTATTACTAGAACGGCACTTGGATGCACTGAGCTACATACATTTATTGGAAATGTGTTCAAAATGCATTTAAAAATCTAGATCAAACTGATCGAACACTCAAAGGCAATGAGACCGTGGAGCATGTATGACGAGACTGATGAACGTAGATGAAGCTATAGCGATTTGTAGGTATATAAAACTGACACTCTTTCCTCTTTCCCTACCCTGTGAGGTTTTCTAAGACTTGGCGTGATGATATTGTATGTTGTATGGTCGTACGTCACACGTCGATTAGGGTTAGTATATTTCTCAAAGGAATCAAACTCTCTTAAATTTACTTAGCGCTAGTACCAACATTACCGTTTGAACGAAAGCATTGTATAGCACGAACGAAAGAAAGTAGTTAATGACACCTCGATTAACCTTTAATTATGGGAAACATGGCATTTGCGGAAGCGCAGTTTTCATTAAAATTTCCTGGTTAAGCAGTTCGAACAGACCGCGTTTCTTAATTTACGCTTTTTTTTCATAGTAACCAACGACCTATTGTCGGGCCTACGCTGTTCCCCCATACTTAAGTACTAATGCTGTAACATAATAATATTGTTATTGTATACCTAATGATTTGAAAAGAGTTACCATGGAGTTTCTTGCCGGTTCTTCACCATGGAAACGACCAACCCGAACCCTGCACCTTTTTCGACGTTTTATAAGTGCTCATGTACTACCTATGCCTATATATGCCTACGTGAAATAAAATATTTTGACTAATGTCTTACATAGTAAGCGTGGTAGAACGGCCGCTTATAAAATTGATGCCTTTAACACCCTTTGCCCTAGATACATTTAATTCTTCAATCACAACTTATGTTTAGATAATTTACTGGTAAATTCAAAGACGAATGTATAGTCGTGCATGAGAAACGGCGATGGACTCGCCATCTGTCACGACGGCACCTAAAATATATCTCCGGCTAAAAGTGGGCATGCAGATTATTACATACATCTGCCTACCTCCACGCGACCCTCGTAGAAAGGCGTGAAGATGTCCTTATATTATTATTACGTATAATAAGATTTTTTTTAAAGTTGCAAAATATGAGACGAGAAAGAAAATCCCTGCGAGCGCCATGGAAAACCAGCGATAACTTTAAATATAAACGAGAAGTGGGTGGTATGACGTCACTGCCCGTCCGATGACGTCCTCCCACGCCGCCGAGCCAATTTGTTGCGGAAAACCGGTTATAATTAGATTGGGTGACCAGGAGGTCCATTTTGGAGAATGAGGGCTTTGTTAGGAATCCAAATATGGAACGAAGTATGAAATAATGAGTGAAGAAAGATTGACGAAACAGATATACAAAGCAAAAGTGTATGCAAGAAGAGGCAGAGGAAGGCCACCTACCTGGATCAAATAGATAGGACGCTCAAGGACGGGAACGTTAAGAGTACTCGAAACCGACGAGCATGTATGAAGAGACTGATGAATGTGGACGAAGCGAAAGAGGTATGTAAGTCTAGAGAGAACTGGCGCTCTATACTCTCTGCCTACCCCGCTAGGGACTTGGCGTGATGATATGTATGTGTGTAAGTATAAAAAAAAATTATAACATATATTATGTAGGTACACATATACTATAATAGTATTTTAGCTGTCTGTCTGTTGTTCCGGCTAATCTCTGAAAGGGCTAGACCGGGCTGGCAGATAGCTAATATAAACGGAGTAACTTAGGGTACTTTTATTTTAGATAAATTAACAATGTTTATTCATTAAATTCCACGCAGACAAAGTTGCGGCAGAGCTAGTTATTTATTAACAAAATGTTGTTAAGTACTGAGAATGCCATGTATATCCGTAAATGACAAGTATCATGATATAAGTTCTATGTTTAGCTTAATTTCTATACTAATATTATAAAGAGGAAAGATTTGTATGTTTGTAACGAATTGGCTCAAAATTACTAGACCGGTTTGAAAAATTCTTTCACCATTTGAATGCTACATTATCACTGATTAATATAGGCTAATTGCAAGAAAAAAAATATTGAATGCCAAAATGTTTAAAGAATATATGTCCACCCATGCGAAGCCGGGACGGGCCGCTAGTGCCTAATAAAGTAGCTAGATTTAATTATTAAATAAACTTCTTGCTAAATGTAACATTTACCGCTTAGTAAGAGCCTCGTAGTTTTTCGGAGCTCAACAATAAAATAGGACCGAATTAAGTATACGAAGATTGAATGGAAATGATGCTGAATAGAGGACGCCGTACCACTCTCGTCTCGTCTGTCTAGCGATTTAGACAAAGTGCCCTTCAACCAAGTAATTCGTATGAATTTGGCGCTAAGAATTCTAGCTTTGTCTATTCCCTACGTATTTACAATACTCCTACTTAGATATTAGTAAATTTGATTTAGCTACAGTTTATTTTCAGGATTCATTTGCTAACATGCAGCGTACTCGAATCGAAAATGTATTTCATATTAATATAATTTATGATATAATATATTACAAGACAAGACTCCCCGAAGGGGTAGGCAGAGGTGTGTAGGTAGTACCCACACACCCACATTCCGCCAGAGATATATTTTAGGTGCCAAAGTGACGGATGGCGAGTCCTCGGAACTTTAGCCTTCGGGGTGACTTTTTCATTCATGTTCAGTGGCAAGCGACTACCACCGCTTACCAGGATAGTCTACCCTGCAATATTTTCTCACACCCTTGGTGCATACATCTACGGGGAGTTAATTCTAGAGCCTGAGCATTTGTGGAAGGACTCCTTTGAAGTCGAATCCCGACAGTACGAATGAGTTTTTCTGACCTTAAGTACAGTGATTAGTCACGCCATGAGCTTTACGGTGAAGGAAAACATCGAGAGGAAACCTGCATACGTCTGCGAAGCAATTCAAAGGCGTATCAAGTGTCGTGCTTGAGTAACGGCGATGGACTCGTCATCTGTCACGCTGGCACCTAAAATATATTTCTGGCGGAAAGTGGGTGTGGAGGTACGATACAACCCCTTCGGAGACTTTGTGGGAATGCGTGAGGGAAGATGTAGGTGGATATTATATGGTTCTATTTACCTACTACTTTGAAATTTGAACTGGAAATGCAAACGCATTCTCTTACTGCCCACATAATAATAATTACCGGAAATCTTACTCTGGATAAAAACAAGACTGCCCGGAAGCAGTACAGTAAGGAAGCCATCTTCCCTTCAGCATATTCTGAACTAATTAGGTAGTACGCGATACCTGGCAGTTAGCTTCATTAAATATGTGCGACCAATAAGTATTACCAGTGTTCACCACGAGCTTTTCTGAACTTAAGCACAGTGATTAATCTTGGATGTCCTAAGTATTTAAGTATATATCTATATATATATATATATATATATATATATGTAAATATTTTCGTTGTCCATTTACCATAACACAAGCTTTGCTTAATTTGAGACTAGGTCAATTTGTGTGGAATTGTCCCAGGTATTTATTATTATTATTACTGTCAACTAATCACACCGCGAGCTTTACGGTGAAGGAAAACATGGAGAGAAAACCTGCATACGTATGAGAAGAAACTTAAATACGTATATGTATAGCTGTGCTTACTTAAAACGACGATGGACTCGCCATCAGTCATGTTCTTTAAGAAGGATGTGAGAAGATTAAGAGCAATGCCCCTGGTGTTGCAAGCGTCCGTAGGCGGCGGTAAGCGCTTATCATTTACCGACCGCATGCTTGTTTGAAACACGTAACACGCACATAAAACATACCACCGACGAAATGTGGCGTGTGGATAATACACTATATAAATATATGAATCATAAATAAAATAAAGAATATATTAAACTAATAATTGGCTCAAATAGCCACGAGCGCCATCTCTCGGCCTACACCATAGTGGTCGGAGCAGAACATTTTCATAAATGAAATCAGCTAGCCGTGTTCACGCGACCAGACTAGGAATGCCAATAATTACTTGCCGACGAGAAATATATGTATATACTAGCTGTGGCCGCGACTTAGCCCGTGTGGAATTTAACAAATCAAATCAAATTATCTTTATTTTGTGAACAAATAGATATTAAAACACAGCGTGGTCACTATGTCCCGCCTGTGGGCATACAAAATATTTTAAAAGTTCTTACATCGACTTACAAAAAAAAATTGTTTAGTTTCTAAAATAAAAGTAGCCTTAGCTACTCCTTTCTATCTGCCATTTAAAATCCCGTCAAAATCGGTCCAGCCGTTTCAAAGATTAGCCGGAACAAACAGACAGACAGACAGACAAAACTTGTAAAAAATGCTTTTTTTGTATATGCACCGTATATATATTCATATGCACGTAGTAAAAAGCGGTTATTTCAATATTACAAACAGACACTCCAATTTTATTTATATGTATAGATTATGTACATTTAGTGTGCTAATAACATAACATCCGTTGAAACTTGGTATGTCGTGTTAGTAAATATATGTTACGTTGCTGAATACATAGTTTAATTTCAAGAAAATCATCGAGAGGAACCCTGACTGCGTTTGACAAGAAAAACAAACACGTAGATACATATACTGTACTAGCGGTCCGTCCCGGCTTCGCACGGGTGGATATATTACTTTTTTACAAAAGAAAATATAGCCTACTAGCTGTACCCGCGACTTCGTCGGCGTGACTTTTTTATCTTTGGTAAAAAAAAATCTATTAAAAGTATCCTATGTTACTTTTAATACCTCCAAGAATATGTGTACAAAGTTTTATGATGATCGGTTAAGTAGTTTTGACGTGAAAGCGTAACAAAAACTTACATTCACATTACTAATATTAGTAAGGATGTCACTCCGGATGAATGTAGCTGTCCAATGGTGAAAGAATTTTTCAAATCGGTCCAGTAGTTTCGGAGCTTATTCAATACAAACATACTTACATACAAATCTTTCCTCTTTATAATATTACTATAGATATAGATAGACTACTGCACTGTATATGCATGGATGTGCATGAGAAACGGCGATAGACTCACTATCCGTCATGTTGCCACCTCGACATATATCTCCAGTGCAAAGTTTATGTGTTGGTACTACTTAAACACCTCTGCCTCCCCTTTTGCCTCTTGTGGGACGGCGTGAAAATTAGCTACTAGCTGTGCCCGCGACTTCGTCTGCGTGGAAGTGGCACTGGGCAGCACTTAAAATTTTTCATCTAATCATTGTTTTCATCCCCTTTTTCATCTTACCCCCTGAATGGTAAAATTTATACAAACTTTGAACGTCACATTAATGTATACGTAATCAAGCGCCTAAAAAATTTGTTTCAAGCTTCTAGCTTAAAATGAATGTTCCATACAAACTTTCATCTTCATCATTCATCATTTCTACCCCTTACAACCCTTATTCGCATTAAAAAGTAGCCTATATCCTTCCTTAGGCTCTAGACAAACTTTGTAACAAATTTCATTTAAATCGTTTCAGTAGTTTAGGCGTGAAAAGGTAACAGACAGACAGAGTAAATTTCGCATTTATAATATTAGTAAGGATAATATTTAGCGTAAGAAGGTTACAGTTAATCCATTGGTAAATTGGTTGTTTAAGAACTCTTTCAGCTTCTTACAAACATATACACACATGTATATTCAATACCTTCAATTAGTAAGGTAATCTATATAAATAAAAATGAATCACTAAATGTGTTGCTAAGCGCAAAACTCTAAAACGGCTGATCCAATTTGGATGATTTGTTTTTTGTTGTGGTTGATGAAGTCTGAGGAAGGTTCTTATGGAGAGAAAAAATTTAAAGTACGAGGAAAGAAGTAAAAACAAAAATTTTCTTGACTTTCTGGGTGGTGCGAAGTTCGCCGGGGCAGCTAGTTAAATTAATAAAGTAAAATAAAGTAATTTAATAAAAGGTAAATATATAATTGATATATAATATATAAGTGATTCCTCACGATATTTACTTATTTATTTATTTATTTATTATTATTATTATTATTTATTATTCACTCTAAGGTTTGTGGTTATATTTCATCCCATCCCTAAATATATGAATAAAATTACCAGTCCAGCCCAGCTCCCTTGCTCGCGATCCAGCAACGCCCTAAGCCGAGGTCCGTACCCCACAGGGGGTGCTCTAAGCTGTGTTGCTTAGCACATTAAAGTGCCTGGCTTTAGGCCTACTCTCGCCATTGCCCGGTTAAGTAGCAAGAGTTCCCGGAACTCACGCTACGAGAAAAATCTGAAGGACATACAATAATGTAGTCGAGTTGCTCACCGGGTAGGCAAACATGGTTAGCACCAGTTCTCTCTAGACTTACGTAGCTCTTTCGCTTCGTCCACACTTATCAGTCTCTTCATACATGCGTTCATACGTTTGACGACAACTATACAGTCTAGAAAAGGTAATTCAATTATGTTCTGCCATGTTGCTACCTTTGTGTAATATAGCAGTAAGTACATGGCGTCTATAATTACATATATGGAGAGTACAAGACATCTTACCCCTATCCGCACCCCTTCCCACCAGGGTCCCCGAAGGGGTAGGCAGAGGCGTAAAGGCACTACCTACCCACACACCGACTTTCCGCCAAAGATATATATTAGGTGCCAACATGACAGATAGACCATTGCCGTTACTCAAGCACGACTATACATACACTTTTGAATTTCTTCTCAGACGTATGCAGTTTTCCTCTTGATGTTGTTCTTCACCGTAAAGCTGGTGGTGTGACTAATCACTGTACTTAAGTACAGTAAAACTCATCGGTACAGTCGGTATTCGAATCTGCGATCTATACGTCGACCTCTACAGACGACCGTCTGGTCTAGTGGTTAGAGCTCCTGACTGCGAAACTTGAGGTCGCGGTTTCGAATCCCGCTGAGGGCAGATATTTGTGTGTCGAACACGAATATTTGTACCTTAGTCTTGGATGACCTATGTATTTAAGTATATATCTATCAATATAAGTAAATATATCCTTGTCTAGTTATCATAACACAAGCTTTGCTTAATTTGGGACTAGGTCAATTTGTGTGGAATTGTCCCAGGTATTTATTTATTTATTATATGTCGGAGGCAACTACTCGAACTACAACTACTCGAACAAAGGCAAGCCGGATATGAGTACTTAATATTCAACATCTGCCCTCTGAAACCAGTAAATACACGTGATGACCTCAGCGCTCACTTTATTAATCCTTTTAACAGAATCTTTATGTTCGTGGCTGCAATTGTAAAAGATCCATGCAGTGCAAGCAGTAAGGTTCAAATTAAAATGCATTCCTCGTTGGCTTACAGCTCACGGTATCAATGCAGTTTGTAGGTACATATATGTTCAGTAACACATAGTTGAGTCGACGTGGTTGAGTGGCTTGATTAGTGAAGCAAGATTGGAGGCTCAAACTTGGATGATGCGAACCAATAAGTTTTTCTGAACTTACCTACTAACTTCTAGTTTAATGCCGAAAGAAAATATCGCAACGAAACTTCATACAATTGAGAAGATATACAAAACTCGACGGACTATATTATAGGGGACGTCTCAGAAAATGGGGCGGGCATGCAATTAATAGCTTCTCAAGTTCTTCTCCTTTCAATTTCAAGTTATCGTTTTGTTATCTTTGGAGCTATTTGTTCCGATGCATCGTCATGAAGATATATCCACAACATGCTATATATATATAGATATGTAAATAAATAAATATAGTGTGTATATATAATAATATAATATATCCTCACGCCTTCCCCACTTTCCGCCAGAGGTATATTAGGTGCCAACGTGACAGATGGCGAGTCCATCGCCGTTACTCGAGCACGACTATACAATATACATACGCCTTTGAATTGTTTGAAGAAAATTTCATTAAAATCGGTATGCCCATTTAAGAGGAGTTCAGTGACACACACGCACAGAAGAAATATATATAAAAAGATGTGTGTGTGTGTATATGTGTGTGTTTGTATGTGTATGTGTGTGTGTTTGTGTGTGTGTGTGTGTGTGTGTGTGTGCTTTACGCGATCGGTATCTTTGAAGTTGTAAGTCCAAACTAAATAATAATAATCCATTGCAAATCCCTTAGTGTCCCGTTCCCTATAAGGGACGAATTTATAAATAGAATGTAAATTCCCTTCTCAGGGGCTTCACAATTATATCAGACAGATGCGCCAGTACACTGGGACACCCCAACGATAAATTCATAAACACGATCTTATGTAATACACATGTCGCAAATTAGTTAATGGAACACCGTTACATGCAGTTGTGGTGGCCGGGTGGCTTGCAAAATAGACTTTGTTGGTTCAAATCCCGAGCATAGAGCTTTTTCTTTTCAAAGTATATGTATTTACACCTTCTCTCAAGCAGGGCCAGCAAAGCGATAGGCAGAGATGTGTAGGCAGTACCCACACAGACACATTTCGGCGGAAATATCTTAGGTGCCAACGTGACAGATGGCGAGAGCATCGACGTTTCTCAAGCACGACTATACATACACCTTTGAATTTCTTCTCAAATATATATATAAATTTAATACTTAATAATAAACTATTAAATTTATATATATATATATATATATATAAATTTAATTTCCTTCCCCGTTTTTCCTTCACCGTAAAGCTCGTGGTGTGACTAATCACTGTATTTAAGTTCAGAAAAACTCATTGGTACAGTCGGGATTCGAACTTGCGACCTTTGCGTCGCAGGCAACTGCTCGAATCACTCGGCCACCACGGCTTATTATATTGGGACTATTAAATTTATATATATATATATAGATAAATCTTTGCGGTTTCCCCCGCCATCAACCATGTAAGTCGTGAAGTACTAAAATAATAAACTATACATATAAACTAAACCTTCCCCTTAAATCACTATCTATTGGTTATAGCCGCATCAAAATACGTTGCGCATTTATAATATCAAAACGTAACAAGTTCGTCACATAACAACGGCTTAAACCTTAAATCAGTGTACAATCAAGCGTTTTATATGATGGGAGTATGTAGCTAAGATTAAGTTAACATTTCCCAATGCACAAATAAAATATGAATCCAACGCCTCTTTACTGTATGTGTGTAGACTGCAGACGCTCCCATATAATGTACGTCGCAAGTATAGTGGGACGCTCAAGTTAATAATAATAAACAGAGAAAAAACGCTCAACGAACGCGAGGGGTTAGCTGTCTTGCGCACGATCATGTAAATAGACTCGCCTTTTCAATACAGTCAATGTGTCGCCGCACATTTATGACGTTCTCACAACTTCATAAAGTGAAAAACGTCTTTTTAATAATATTTGTACACAATATAATTCTAGATGTTATTGTATCTACAAAAAATACCGAAAATTAGCAAAGAATACGACCTCTGTAAGGTGAATAAGTTTCGTGTTATAAAACTGCACATTCGCTGCATTGAGGTCGCAGTCGCCGATCGGGCGGTCTCGGCAGTTTCCGACTCGCTTCGGCTAACGGCTCTTTTCCCCGCGTTGTGTGCGCGGACGCACTTTCGCTACAAAAATAAAATGCTCCTTGGCATCGTAAGCCTCTAAATTTTTAAAGATGTTTTATGGGCGGCTAGCATGCCAGCGTGTTCATTCAAAGGGTAATAATTCGAGCTTTAAGTAAGAATGAAGTCATTTTATTCATACTTAAATATTTCTACGTATCTCATAGTAATGGAGTGTGGCCAAATTGAGACATTAGTCTACTAAGGCCTTACTATAACGAGCTTACTATAACGAGCAAGAATTTTAAAGTGACATGTGAAATATGACGTATAAAAATCTCTCCCTTTCGTACCATTTATAATCAAAGCTAGGGGGCGTAATTTCGAACACAGACGTAAAATACAACCATATTTAAGAGTTAAGCCTGGCTTTTTCATACACAGATATACTCGTAGTGTCATGAATCACTACAAAAATTTTGAACCGTACCCATTGCCGAATATCGTTATTTTAATAGACTTTAAAATAAGGATTTTTGGGCATCGGCCAGCTTCTTAGGAGTTCAGCCACATATACACGTACAGAAGATCTTATATATCCTCACGCCTTCCCACAAGGGTCCCCGAAGGGGTAGGCAGAGGTGTATAGGTAATACCTACACACCCACTTTCCGCCAGAAGAATCTTACTAATATTATAAATGAGTTAGTTTCTATTGCATCCAAAAACATCTGAACCGAATAAAATTGAATGAGCACAGAGATAGAGAGATATAAATGTACATAGACGAGAGTCGGCAGCGCGTTAGCTATAACTACTGGTGTTGCAAGCGTCCATATGCGGCGGTGGCCGCTTACTACCAGGCGGACCGAAAGCTTGTTAGCCAATGTGGTATATAACAAAAGATGAGATTACTAGCCGTGGTGGCCGAGTGGTTCGAGAAGATCGCAAGTTCGAATCCCGACTGTACCAATGATTTTTATCTTAATAACTTAAGTACAGTGATTGATGAGGAAATCATCGAAAGGAAACCTGCATACGTCTGAAAAGCAATTCAAAGGCGTATGTATGTATAGTCGTGCTTGAGTAACGGCGATGGACTCGCCATCTGTCTGTATCACATGTGTACTACCTATACACCTTCATGGACCCTTGTGGGAAGTTGTGACGATCTAGATTACTTGCTGGACAGCATATATCTTATATCAAAGACCCAGAGGAAACATATACCAAAGTAATATGTATTATAAAATTGTACACGGGCAAAACCGCGAGGCACAGCAATACAAAGATTACTGTTACAAACATACATAAAGCCATACTAATCTATCAAGTCGTTTTGAACGAACCGGCCACCATAATGTTGGTACCGGAGAGACGGGGCAGAAAGCCGTGCCAGTCGGCGATAACATTCAAGTGTCAAGGTAAGGATCTAGCCAATTATTCATCTCGGAGTATCACTTTGCTTCTGGAACAGTACATACATACATATCATCACGCCAAGTCCCTAACGGGGTAGGCAGAGAGTATAGAGCGCCAGTTCTCTCTAGACTTACATACCTCTTTCGCTTCGTCCACATTCATCAGTCTCTTCATACATGCTCGTCGGTTTCGAGTACTCTTAACGTTCCCGTCCTTCAGAGTCCGATCTATTTGATCCAGGTAGTTGGAACGTGGCCTTCCTCTGCCTCTTCTTGCACACACTTTTGCTTTGTATATCTGTTTCGTCAATCTTTCTTCACTCATCCTTTCTATGTTACCAAACCAGTAGACAGTAGCTTCTTTTTATACTACAAGTGTGGCAAACAAGCATGGCCCAACTGATGGGAAACGGTTACCGTAGCCTATTTACGCTCACGATATCGAAGCATCACTTGCGCGTTGCCACTCTTTGTTCGATGAGTTCGCAACATAATGGGACTAATCCCTCGTAAGCCAACACAATATAACAATCAAATTTTGATACATTGGTCGAATTTTTCATCTGGAATTTAACATATTCTATGGATTAATCCAAGTAATAGTCCATCTCTGTGCCAAATTACATCTTAAGTAATTATTACCAAACACCGTAATAAACTTATAATAAAAAGAAAACCTCACGCCTTCCCAGAAGGGTCCCCGAAGGGGTAGGCAGAGGTGTATAGGTAGTACCCACACACCCAAAACTTCATCAGCTTCCCCATTTATATTACTGTAACATATAAAAAAGACCATGAAAATATTAAAAACGTTTCCTAATACGTATCCATTTCAGGTTGTTTCCTCTTTGAATGAAAGGCGTACACTGAAAAATATAAGTTTCCGAAGGGAACACATTAAAATCACTCATTTTGGGTCTCGTTGGCAGAAAGAAAGCATAAGTGTGCTTAAAAATTCTCTCTGAAATGCGAAATTCTAATCATTTTGGTCGTGGATAGGGCAGCTATTTAATATTGTGTAGACTGTGCGAGAACCAACAGCCTACAAAACATAGAATAGCTTAGCGTTAAACGGGTCATGTTTATACATATAAGCAGCTTCCCATTACATATATGAAGTTGCTGTGTTTGACAGTCACACAGCTCAATATATGTTAATATTAAAGTCTAAAAATACAAATATCTCCCCACAAGGGCGTTCGAAGTGGTGGGTGTAACACCCACTTCTCGCCAGAGATATAGTTCGGCCCCATTGCCGTATCTCAAGCACATGGACTCGCCATCTGTCACGTTGGCACCTTATATACCTCTGGCGGAAAGTGGGTGTGTGGGTATTACCTATACACCTCTGCCTACCCCTTCGGGGACCCTTGTGGGAAGGCGTGAGGATATATTATATTATTATATCTTCTCAAACGTATGAAGGTATCTTCTCGATGTTCTCTTTGATCGTAACGCTCGTGGTGTGATTGGTCATTGTAATTTTTTATTAAACAATCATAATATATCCTCACGCCTTCCCACGAGGGTCCCCGAAGGAGTAGGCAGAGGTGTATAGGTAATAACCATAAACCCATTTTCCGCCAGAGATATATTTGAGGTGCCAACGTGACAGATGGCGAGCCCATCGCCGTTACTTAAGCACGACTTTACATACGCCTTTGAACTGCTTCTCAGACGTATGCAGGTTTCCTCTCGATGTTTGCCTTCACCGTAAAGCGCGTGGTGTGACCAATCACTGTACTCAAGTTAGTTCAGAAAAACTCATTGGTACAGCCGAGATTCGAACTTGCGATCTTTGTGTCGCAGGCAACTACTCTAACCACTCGGCCAGCACGGCTCCTCCTTATGATTCTTAAATAAATATATATGATCAGATAATCCTTTAATCTGTACTAGGAGTTTCTCCATTTCAAACACTTAGGATTTCTTAAATGTGGAGCATACCTATTGAGGCTTTGTCTGTACCCATCAGTAAAACTGATTCGAAGAGTTGTATCATTATAATTGCTCAAATTGATTGTTGAATTGAATTGAGGCACTAGCATATGTAGATGCATTCAGCAAGGCGATATGTGCTGATAGCACGCACACATACAGCGTATCGTTATCAGTGAACTATCCAAGTATCGGTATTGCTTATCAGTGTGAACCATTTACCACGAATTGAGCAGAACTTTGACAGAAAATTATTTAATTACTTAAATGTTCCAACTACCTGGATCAAATAGATCGGACTCTGAAGGACGGGAACGTTAAGAGTACTCGAAACGGACGAGCATGTATGAAGAGATTGATGAATGTGGACGAAGCGAAAGAGGTATGTAAGTCTAGAGAGAACTGGCGCTCTATACTCTCTGCCTACCCTGTTAGGGACTTGGCGTGATGATATGTATGTATGTATGTACTTAAATTGTGTATAAATAGACTGATGAATTTGGACAAAGCGACAGAGTGGCAAACGAAAATATTATATATATATCTTTACACCTCACAAGGGTCCCCGAAAGGGTAGGCAGGTGTGTAGTAGTAAACAACCCACCCACCTTCCGCCAGGGCCACATTTACGTGCCAACGTGAAAGGTGGCGTATCCATCGGCGTTAATCAAGCACGACTATAATACAAACGCCTTGTATATTTCTTCTCAAACGTTTGCAGGGTTCTTCTCTGTCTTTTCCTTCACCGTAAAGTCAGTGGTGTGACATTTAACAAAATTTTAAATACATTTAAGCCGTGGTGGCCGAGTGGTTAGAATAGTTAGTTGTTAATGTGTAATAGCAAGTTTCTAAGTATTCCAACAGAAACCATGAGTATTCTGAACTTAAGAAGATATTATACATAAGTAGATAAAACAAAATTTTAAATACAATTAAGCCGTGGTGGCCGGGTGGTTCGAGCAGTTGTCTGCGACGCAAAGGTCGCAAGTTCGAATCCCGACTGTGCCAATGAGTTTTTCTGAACTTAAGTACAGTGATTAGTCACACCACGAGCTTTACGGTGAAGAAAACATCGAGAGGAAACCTGCATACGTCTGAGAAGAAATTCAAAGGCGTATGTATAGTCGTGCTTGAGTAACGGCGATGGACTCGCCATCTGTCACGTTGGCACCTAATATACCTACCTCTGGCGGAAAATGGGTGTGTGGGTATTACCTATACACCTCTGCCTACCCCTTCGGGGACCCTTGTGGGAAGGCGTGAGGATATATTATATTATTATTATAGATATAAATAGAAGAATTGACGGAACAGAAATACCTACAAAGCTAAAGTGTGAGCAAGAAGAGGCAGAGGAATACCCCGTCCCAAGTACCTAGATCAAATCGATCGGACGCTCAAGGACGGGAACGTCAAGAGTACTCGAAACCGACGAGCATGAATGAAGAGACTGATGAATGTGGACGAAGCGAAAGTAAGTCTAGAGAGAACTGGCGCTCTATACTCTCTGCCTACCTCTCTACTCGGCGTGATGACATGTATGGATATAAATAGAAGTAGTAAGCTAGTAAGATTTCCCAAGCTGGCAGCTTGAGAAAGTTGTAAAGTTCCAAGTGGTCATTCAACACACACTGCCCCAATAGTCCACTTTTCATTTGATTATGATAATCTAAACCTTAATTAAGCCTTCAAACGTGAATGCCATGAAATACAACAGAAACTATTACTTTGAGGCCGTTGTGGCTGCGAGGTTCGAGTAGACGCCTCCAACTCAGATTGCAAGCTCCCGTGTGTACCATGAGGATCATTCACACTACGAGCTTTACGGTGAAGGACAACATCGAGGGGAATCTTGCATGTTTGAGAAGCAATTCAAAGACGTATACAGTCATGCTTGAGAAACAGCGACGTACCCGTCAAGTAGACGTCACGTCAAAACCAGCTTATCTTGCTAAATAATCTATTTCTGTGCCAAATTTCATCCGAAACGATTGAGTTTTTTCAAATTCATTCATAAATCAACTCTTAGACTCTTAATGCCTTTTGTCGTTTTGCATAACTCAAGCTTATCTTAATTTGGGGCTGTCAATTTGTGTGGAATTAAAAAAGGTATTTATTATTATTATTCATCTCTTCATACATGCTCGTCGGTTACGAATACTCTTGACGTTCCCGTCCTTGAATATCAGATCGATTTGATCCAGGTAGTTGGAACGTGGCCTTCCTCTGCCTCTTCTTGCACACACTTTCGCTTTGTATATCTGTTTCGTCAATCTTTCTTCACTCATCCTTTATATATGTCCAAACCACCGTAACATGCCTCTCTTTATCTTTACAATCGCACCCTCGTTCATAATAGTTGATTTGCGAATCTTTTAATTGCGGATTCGATCTTATATCTTGTAAGAATGTATGTTCCACTTTCACGTTAAAACTACTGAACAGAATTGTATGGAATTGGACATAGAGATAGATTATTCGCTGGATTAACATATAGGATATGTTCTATAAAAAAAACCTTCAAAATTATCAAATTTTCAGCAGCTGAAAGAGCCATCATGACTTCTGGGGACTATGGACGCTGCTCGTCGACAGGCTTGACCTTTGATATCCTTCACGTAAACGTTTTGGTTTTTCAACCCAATGTAATGCTTCTTAAACGTAATTGAAGCCCTAGTTAAAACTATATTCATAAAGCTTCAAAAAATGAAAACCTTCCGAGTCTACTTAATAAAAAACAAACTTGAAACATTTCGCGACCTGCCATAGTTTATTGACACGTACTGCCATCTATAGCTGAGTGCAGGCAGTTTGCGCAATTCCTAACATATTTATTCGACAGTTATTTAAAAAAACGATACAAAATCATTCTTTGTTTTCAAACCGCATATCGTATATAAATACTTACCGTACGTACAAACTTTCAACCCAAACGTCAAAACTCAAATGCATCCCAATTAAATAATAAGCACAGAGCAAAGTAACTCTAACAGCCATTTTGTTTATACATAGTTGAGGAAATACTATCATTACTTTACAAGCAGGCTTCCTCGTATGAAATTTTCCCTAAAAGAGAGCACGGCGCACAAACGTATGTATGTGTGTGTACATATGTATGCAGGTAGTAATTTTTGCACGTGCAGTGTGAACGTGACTCGGCGCACTAAATTGTTCACGATGCCTTTCATACAGTTTATAAATAGAACGCACTTACATGCAATAAAACACGTTAAGGCAATAGGAAACCTTTTACATACAGATAAAAGCACCAATTTAAATTTAGAATCGGATTTGAAATTCATATAAATACGGGGTAAATTTTATTAAAACGATATGCATTCCATTAATTTTAAACGATACTGGCCTCATACAAAGATAATTAAAAACATAATTAATTTCAAATTTGTCATGGAACATGCCATTTGAAAATGGAACGCTAGTATGTAAAGCAGTGATATATAAATCGGTGTCCGGGCCGCCCAATGCACTCGGCGTTTATCACCCATCGTATCGAGAGGCGACTTGGCAACACTGCGACCGCATTCCTGCAGCCGCGCGGCAACGTCGCAATCCGACTACCCGTGTGCCTTTGTTGATCGGTGTGACGTAGCGTGATAAAACGCTGGCGATGTGAAAATGTCCGGTTTTCGAACGCAGCGAACGACCAATACGATCGCGAATGAAAACCGAGAATCGGTCAGCCATCTTGTTTAGTCCCTGAGAAGACAGGTTTCAAAGACCGCGACTGTCTGAGAAATGGAGTGAAATCAATTAAACAATTTACAATTTATTGTTATATTTAATTAGGCTTGGCATAAATACCTTGCGACTATTCCAAACAAATTGACCTAGTCCCAAGCTTGTATTATGGGGACAACGTTGAAACTTACTTATATATTATCAAAATCAAATCAACATATTTTTATTTCACATAGGCCCAGGTGGGCACTTATAAAACGTCGAAAAAGAAGCACGGTTCGGGTTGGTCGCTTCCATGGAGAAGAACCGGCAAGAAACTCCATGGTTACTCTTTCGTACAAGGTCGCGACACAAAGATTGCAAGTTCGAATCCCGACTGTACCAATGAGTTTTTCTGAACTTAAGTACAGTGATTAGTCACACCACGAGCTTTACGGTGAAGGATAACATCGAGAGGATATATACATACGTACGTCTGAGAAGAAATTCAAAGGCGTATGTACGTATAGTCGTGCTTGAGTAACGGCGATGGACTCGCCATCTGTCACGTTGGCACCTAATATACCTCTGGCGGAAAGTGGGTGTGTGGGTATTACCTATTCACCTCTGCCTACCCCTTCAGGGACCCTTGTGGGAACGCGTGAGGATATATATATATTTTTTTACTTTTAATATATATAAATTACGCGTATCTTAATATATATAAATCTCGTGTCACAATGTTTGTCCTCAATGGACTCCTAAACCACTTAACCGATTATAATAAAATTCGCACATCGTGTGCAGTTCGATCCAACTTGAGAGATAGGATAGTTTAAATCTCAATTGGACCCGATAGGTGACGCTGCGATCGTGTTTCAGGAAGTTTAACTTTTTCACTCGGGCGAAGCTGGGCGGGACAGCTAGTATCTATATATGGTTTCATAAGACGTATGTTTATTGTATAGTCATGCTTGCTTAAGGGCGGTGGTCTCGCCATTTGACCCGTTGGCTCTTGAAATGTATCTCCGGCGGAAAGAGGGTGTGTGGATTTTACCTACACATGTCTACCTACCCCGGAGAGGTCTATGGACCTCCTCTATGGTACCGGAGTCCTCTATGGTAAGGCGTGAAGATAAAAACACAACTTAAATTGTTAAACCGTAACATACAAATTAACATTCCACTCAACGTGTTTTTAGTTAATAGATAGCTAATGCTTTTTATAAACACTGATAACCTAACGACGGTGTTGTGTAATCGTTTATTTATAACACGACCAAGTGATAACAGAGATCGTTTTCACATAGATGGTCAGTTATATGTGCAGAACCTTGGCAACTGCCCGGTCACAGCTACGGAGACGCGATTCCCTCAAACAGGGCTCCCCTGTTTGAGGGAATCGCGTCCGAAAACTGACAGTGTCGCCTCAACTCACGACAGTCAACTTAACTGACTGGGCGTTCTAAAGTCAAATTAACAATCGTTAGAAATATTTCAATATCAAAGATGGCCGCAGATACAAAATGGCCGACTTATGTTAATCGTAAGTATCAAATGATGGGATGGTCCGATGAATGGTACCTAAGGTATGGTACTGGTACTGGAACCACGCTTTGCCCGAAGCATACACCCACGTTCCGCCTGAGATATATTTTAGGTGCCAACGTGACAGACGGCGAGTTCATCGCCGTGCCTCAAGCACGACTAGGTGATTCTAGTGACTACGCATTTGAATTGCTTCTCAGACGTATGCAGGTTTCCTCTCGATGTTTTCCTTCACCGTAAAGCTCGTGGTGTGACTAATCACTGTACCGAAGTTCAGAAAAAACTCATTGGTACAGTCGGGATTCGAATTTGCGATCTTAGTATCGTAGGCAACTACTCATAATTAAAATGTTGTTTTAAAAATTTATTCAATTATATCATAAGACTAGTTTAGCCCAATGGTATCACGTCACGTCAAATTTTATTATCCACTTTTCTTTTTCTATTGTCTCTTGTAGCGTGAGTTCCGGGAACTTTTGCTACTTAACCGGGCAAAGTAATATCCACTCCCTTGGACAGTACCTATGTAGCATGATGAAGGTCTTGTAAGACTATCTTATTTGCCCTTACTCACTAAACAGGCGAAGCTGAAATCTCCAAATCGGAATATTAGCTCTTGAGATAAGCTCGTTCAAACAAACACAGCCTCTAGTATATTGGTATAGCGCCTCCTGAAACAACCCCTTAGGTCCTTATCTGTGAATATCCCGCACTAAATAAACATTCCGACGAATTGAAAACTTCTTTTTTATCCGAATCCGTAAGATATAATATATAAATCCGTAAAGAATAGATATTGTTTAGGCAAAGGCTTAAGCTTAAATATAGCATATTTATATGCGTTTCTTTCAAAGATCGTGGTGTGAAAAATCACTGTGCGTTCAGAAAAACTCATTGCTAGAGACGCTTATGGCAACGAGTTCCTTTTTGCTGCGGTTTTTCTCGCGTAAAATTTTATTTAATTGGCAGTTTTTTCTGGAATATAAAATATGTCCTATGTTTAATCCAGCCAATTGATTTAATTACCTCAATTTGTGGCAAATTTGCTCGAACTCTGTTCAGTTATAGACAAGTAACTCCACGCCGAAAAAGTCGCGTATAGCAGCTAGTTTAGTTTGCTACGAGCTTCACGGTGGGTTCACACGCTTTAAATGCATAGCATTACATTGCTAATTATTAATTTGAACCGAAAATACACGACTGTTCGCTATTTTAATGTACATGATGTTTAAATATAGTGGGCGCTAAGATAAAGGTCATGGGTTCGATACCAGCCTACAGTAAGCATTTCTACCAGGGTCTCCGAAGAGGTAGGCAGAAGTGTCACAAACCCCAATTCTATTTAGATGTCAACGTGACAGTTGGCGAACCAGACGCCGTCTTCGACCAAATAACATACATCATTCAAGTTCTTTCTAAGCTTATACAAGGTTCCTTACGATTTTGTGCTTGCACGTAAAGCTAGTGCACGTAAAAAGGTCTGTCGTTCAGAAAGTACTCATTCGTACTTATCGAGGTTCGAAACTGTAATTATTGCTTTGCGCTTGACTCGGCCACCGTTGCGTTTTGTGCTGACGTCTTTAAAATTCCAAAAGGCCGTGGTGGCCGAGTGGTTCGAATCCCGACTCTACCAATGAGTTTTCCTGAACTTAAGTACAGTGATTAGTCACACCACGAGCTTTAAGGTGAAGGAAAACATCGAGAGGAAACCTGCATACACATGAGAAGAAATTCAAGTGCTTGAGTAACGGCGATGGACTCGCCATCTGCCACGTACCTCTGGCGGAAAGTGGGCGTGTGTTAAATTATTATATTTTATATTATTAGTAATTTCAGTCAAATCAACGTATCATGCACTGTCGGCTACAACACTTCCTGTGTCAAACATCATACAGTGATTGAATTTTTTAAGGCTAAATTTGGAAAACAACATCCAAACCCAGACCAGATCTTCAAACTCAAGCATGAGTCAGGAGCACTTGAAAACCAACGAGCATGTATGAAAAGATGAGGAACATGGCGTGATGACATACATTCTTGACTTTTATATATATACATAGAAAGGATACCTACCTTTAACAAGAAATACATAGGCGTATTTATAGTCGTGCTTGAGTAACGGCGATAAACTGCCATTTGTCATGTTAGCAGCTAGTTTACCAGTCCAGCCCAGCTCCCTTGCTCGCGATCCAGCAACGCCCTAAAGCCGAGGTTCGTACCCCACAGGGGGTGCCCTTAGCTGTGTTGCTTAGAAATAAAGTGCCTGGCTGGAGGCCTAGGTCTCGCCATTGACCGGTTAAGTAGCAAAAGTTCCCGGAACTCACGCTACGAGAGACAATACAAAAAAAAAAAGAAGTTTGCAGCTAAAATATCGCCCTGGAGAAAAATGGGTAAAACCTCCGCTTACCCATTCAGGGACCCTTGTGGGAAGGCGTGAGGATATAAATATATATATATATATGGAGAAGGGCGTGTGTAAGTTTCAACTAGCTAGAATAAAGCGATTGAATATTAAGGACGGGAACGCAGAAGTCTGTAAGTCTAGAATACTGGCGCTATACTCTGTCAGTCTACTAAAAAAAGGACTTTGTGTGTTATGTATGGAGAGAGACTACAGAAAGCAAAACTCTATTAATATATACATACATACATATCATCACTCCAAGTCCCTAACGGGGTAGGCAGAGAGTATAGAGCGCCAGTTCTCTCTAGACTTACATACCTCTTTCGCTTCGTCCACATTCATCAGTCTCTTCATACATGCTCGTCGGTTTCAATTATATTAATTTATATATATTTCTATTAATATATACCTGACGTATATAGTGCACGAAGCGATACAGGTATTAAAATCTAGAGGACTGGCACTCTACTCTCTCTGCCTACCCTGTAGGGCTCGACGTGATACTATGTTTATATGTATGTATTTTATTTCAAATGTTTAAACAAAATAATTAGTTTGTATTTTTTTTATGTTTTTATATTTATGTAGCTAAACTTCCTGTTGCGACTGTATATCAATGCATGCTGTGGTCTCCTGTAACTGAAGGGACACGCTTGTCTAACTTAACTAAACTTTTCGTGTAACCTTTGTTGGAGCTCCATAAATAAATAAATAAATAAAAAAATATGTATAAAATATATGTGTTCTAACAATATTACATTAAATTCATTGTTTACGCTCAATGTTCACAATGCCAATGCCACGCATATAAAAGGCTAATGACATATTTGTATGCAAACACAAGTGACGTAATAATTTATTTAAAAAGTACATATATACATGCGTTACGTACTGAATAGACATATCCTATCATTTCTTTACAAAACTTTCTTTGATCCTAGAGCCCCCATATACCTTCAGGAACGCTTTGAATTTCTTTTTTCCAACCTGCACTTACTCCGTAAAACCAGGAAACTTATCCTTAAAACTCCTACCTTTACCTCTTCTTCCTATTCCAAGTCCTTCACTGTGCAAGCTGTCCGTCTATGGAACTCGCTGCCCCAGAACATCAGACTGGCAGAATCATTGAACTCCTTCAAGAAACTTTTATTCGAATACTATTTTTCTTTATAACTTATACATATGTAAGTATATTTATGTATATGTTATTGTATGTGTATAAAATAGGTATATGTTTCGTATTTATTCATCCGCTCAACTTTCACACCTCCATTTTTTCTCTATTTCTTTTCTCTCTTCACTTGGTTGCCTGGAAGAGATCGCTTTTGCGATAAGGCCGCCTATTGTGCCTATTACATGTTATTCTGTCTTTTTGTCATCCTATTTGTTTGTATGTGTGTGTACAATAAAGAATATTATTATTATTATATTATATACATAGCGACCTGAGTGTTCGGTACAATAACGCATTCCAGGTACTGTTGCTGTCCCGTTATTGCAGTGTCAGGTGCAGTTGTCAGGTGTGTTTGTAGGAGCGAGAACTGACAGCTTCATTGGCACAATGCGCAAGTAGTGTGCCTCCCCGGTGGCATGAAATCTTTGTGTTGCAGATGTCTACGCGAACCGCTATGCCAACATGGCTCTTTATCTCCATCTTATGAAAATTTATAAGATTAATCCTCACGCCTTCCCACAAGGGTCCCCGAAGGGGTAGGCAGAGGTGTATAGGTAATACCCACACACCCACTTTCCGCCAGAGGTATATTAGGTGCCAACGTGACAGATGGCGAGTCCATCGCCGTTACTCAAGCACGACTATACATACGCCTTTGAATTTCTTCTCAGACGTATACAGGTTTCCTCTCGATGTTTTCCTTCACCGTAGAGCTCGTGGTGTGACTAATCACTGTACTCAAGTTCAGAAAAACTCATTGGTACAGTCGGGATTCGAACTGGCGACCTTTGCGTCGCAGGCAACTGCTCGAACCACTCGGCCACCACGGCTCGTATATAACAGACGTAGCTCTTAAGGCCGCCAAACTGAAGTGGGCCGGTCATGTCGGCCGATCGTTGGACCAAAAGCACCGTATGCTGTACTTACACTAGTAAATAAAATTTCCTGAAACACGATCGCCACCTACCGAGTCCAATTGTTAATCTATACCATTCACGAATTCACCTGAAGACACCCAGAAAAGGACAGCTTCGGTCGGGTGAACAAGTTAAGTAGCCTGAAACACGATCGCAGCGCCACCTATCGGGTCCATTTGTGGAACTAAACCGTATCCACCTGAAGCCACATAGAAAATTTCATTTAAATCGGTCTTGCCTTTTAGGAGGACTTCAGTGACATACACACGCATAGAAGATATATCTTACTAATATTATAAATGTGAAAGTTTTTAAGTGTGGATGTTTGCGGTTCATTCACGGCCAAACGGCTGAACCGATTTGGCTGAAAGTTGAAATGGTGATGGCTTATACCTAGGCTACTTTTTAATCCTAAAAAATTCAAAGTTATAAACTATGATGCTCTTTCACGGCATAGCGGCTGAACCGATTCTAGCAGGAAAATACTATACTTTTTCGAAGTCCACATAGGCATGGATAAATCGTGCCAATCTCGAGTTCTAGAGTTAATAGATTTACAGCATCTTTGCAAAGCTTTTCTACATTTAACGTGTGAAGTCGGGGCGGATCGCTATAGTGGCAAATAAGGTAAGCGTGGTATGGAGTGATGTATCCTCATTTAAACAACTTTTAAGGCGCACCGTATATTCAAAATGTTTCCCTACGACAATTCAATGATAATTGACCATTGTCCGATACTATGTACCTAATTGGATTTCGCCAATCCAATTTGGTTTACCCAATAATAGTCGGTTTTATTCGACCCTCCACAAATCCTACGATGTTTGCTTCTCTCGGATACAACCTTCTATTGTGAGTTAATATATTATGAAAGAAAAATACATTATTTGAAAAGACTATGAATGTGGATAAAGCGAAAGACGTACGTAAGTCTTTTTCATTGTGTACTCTGTTGTCCACCCCACAAAATCATCGCTTCAAATAGTTTTCAGTTTAAATTGTTTAAAAAGTTTAAAGTGAATAGTAATTCTTTTGAGAAATAAATGCAATTTTAACCGAAAAAAGTCTAGAGAGAACTGGCGCTCTGCTGCTCTCTGCCTACCCTGTGAGGCACTTGGCGTGATGATAATATATATAAAAAAAAATTATATATGGTAATTGGAAACACCCATACTAGAACCAAGAATATGCTATGCTGCACATAATGACAACTATTCTAAATAATAAATATATATATAAAACTATTCTAAGAATATATATATCAAGCCTTCCCATAAGGGTCGCCGAAGGGGCAGGCGTAGGTAGAGGTGTATAGATAAGGTGTAGTAGGTAGGTAAAAATAAGGCACAAAATATAGCCTTTCAAAATTGTTTAAACATATGCAGGTTTCCTCTCGACATTTTCCTTCGCTGTAAAGCTCGTTTCTTACGTGAACGTCAAGAGTACTCGAAATCGAAACGAGCATGTATGAAGAGTGATGAATGTGGACGAAGCGAAAGAGGTATGAAAGTCTAGAGAGAACCGGCGCTCTATACTCTCAGCCTACCCCGTTAGGTACTCGGCGTGATAATATGATAATTTCATTATGTTTGCGCTTATGGCACTGTATCCGATTACCATCAGCCTAACGTTATGATTCTCGAGACCCCAATTGCCCTCAAACGTGTTCATCTACCAGACTCGTCATAGTGTGACGACGCAATTTTTTCCGAAACTCGAACGAAAATTTCAATTTGTAGCAAATGGGTATGTATATAATATCCTATAACTCCACAAGAAAAGCCTATGCCAGTAGAGGTGGCATCAATTCGTCCCTTATGCTGCAAACACCACTTCACAACTTTTTTTTTCGAGGGGAGACGGACGGGTAATTCGAGTTTTCTACTCTCTGTCATCCTCTGCCATCCTCTGTGAATATAGGAGGGCACTGGGATCTCCTGCACTTTGCCTTAAAACATCCCAGGGGCGCCTAGCTTCGCCCTTCCTACCCTCGCTGTGCCATCGGAAGCCCGAGTCACATGGCGCTCCCGCCAACCCTTGGCCGGCGTTGTGTGATAGCCAGGGCCCCTACCCTGACTATCCGCAAGCCCGACTACCCCATTTAGTCGCCTCTTACGACAGGCAGTGGCCAAAATGCTTAAGCCCTGGCTATTGGGCGGACAACCGCTTCACCAGGCTTAAGTCGACTACGCGTGATGTCTCAGTTATTTTTATTAGCAGCTAAAGACTACGATAACCGCTTACGCTCAGGCGAATTCCTTTTCCTCTTTATACAAAGAAAAGCTTATTGTAAAAAAATACTCTCTCTCTGTCATCTCAAAAGGGGCAATGTCTTGTAAATGTATTAAGTGACGGCTAGCCCTAGGCGCGCCGTCAAATTAGGTCTTCTCCAATAAGATACCCCGCATGTTACACACGGGACAAGTCAACAAACATATCAGTTAATAGACAGAATAATATCTGGCTATGTTAAATCGCAATGATTTATACAAACAAAGAAGCATACGGCCCACCTGATGGGAAGCGGTTACCGTTGCCAATTATCCCCACGATACCGAAGTATCACTTGTGTGGTGCCACTCTGTGTTAGTCTGTGTAGACAGCATAATGGGACTAATCCCTCTGCTGCCAACATAATATAACAATCCTCCCCCTCGCTAAGGAGCTAATAATTGGAGAACTTATTCATCGCGCAGGAACACAACACAAAAATCTACCCTCAGCCGGAATCGATCCCGTGACCTCGAGTTTCGCAGTCAGGAGCTGTAGCTGTAACTGAAATTATGTTCCTACCATAGACAGGCGCGTTACACAAAGAGGCTTACAGCGGAAACGGACCGACAGCCCTGAACAATGTAATCCCATAAGGAATTCAACCCCATTTTAACGTAAACGAAGTACATACAACACTCATTGAAATATCACATGTATTCTATTTACTGCTGTTAGGTTTCATTTTTGTCTGGGATTCTGCGTGTATCATGCACAATTAAAACTCTTTAAAATTAAATAGGCAAAATATTTCTTTATTACAGTTACGTTAATTTCATTTAATATTTATTATTATATAAAATAAGTTCTTATTTTATTTCTATACTAATGGAATAATTAAACTGCTCCCGAACTGAGCAAAGCTTCTTACTTCTTATTTATATAATTTTGACCTTAACTATATTTAATACACCTCTGCCTACCCCTTCGGGGACCCTAATGGTAAGGCTTTACAATCGTACAATCAAGGATGATGACGTGACATGAAGACTCCCCCCTCCCCAAGGAGCTAATTATTGGAAAGCTTATTCATTGAAAGAAATTTGTGTTATTTGGCTACGGACTTCTATAAGGTGGAGTTCCTGCCCCAGTCGGGCAGCTCCGAATACTAACGGGAAACCCGTTATGCCCTACCTCTCTCCAAATGTATATATATATATATATATATATAATATACTGTGATATATATATCCTCACGCCTTCCCACAAGGGTCCCCGAAGGGGTAGGCAGAGGTGTATAGGTAATACCCACACACCCACTTTCCGCCAGAGGTATATTAGGTGCCAACGTGACAGATGGCGAGTCCATCGCCGTTACTCCAGCACAACTATACATACGCCTTTGAATTTCTTCTCAGACGTATGCAGGTTTCCTCTCGATATTTTCCTTCACCGTAAAGCTCGTGGTGTGACTAATCACTGTACTTAAGATCAGAAAAAACTCATTGGTACAGTCGGGATTCGAACTCGCGTCCTTTGCGTCGCAGGCAACTGCTTGAACCACTCGGCCACCACGGCTTAATTCACGGCAAATGTTATTTATTCTGTTATATGCTTTGTATACTATATGAATGAAGCAGTTTTGAAACAAGTTTTGAAAGATCAGCGAGCCGCGAGTGTATTGCCCAAGCATCCTGTATTAAAAGCGCGTACAATTAAATTGCCAACACTGGCTCGGCCATGTTCAGTTGCCAAACGACCTGGTCCTATGCCAATTGCGGACATCATTCGATGTCATTTACTAACTTCGTACGAACTATGAGCTATAAATCTTATATATGTCTGATAGTATTGTAAAAGCCGCGGTGACCGAGCGGCTTGAGTAGTTGCCTGCGACACAAAGACCGCAAGTTCGATTCCCGACTGTACCAATGATTTTTCTGAATTGAAATACAGTGATTAGTCACACCAAGAGCTTAACTGTGAAGGAAAACATCGCCAGGAAACCTGCATACGTTTGAGAAGTAACGGCGATGGACTCGCCATCTGTCACGTTGGAACCTAAAATATATCTCTGGCGGAAAGTGGGTGTGTGGGCACTACCTATACACCTCTGCCTACCCCTTCGGGGACCCTTGTGGGAAGGCGTGAGGATATTGTATTTATCATAACAACTATTAATAGTATATACAAAAGACTGTTGCATAACTACAGGTTAAGATTTGATTTTGTTTGTTTGTTACGCCTTAACTCAAAATTTACTCCACCGATTTCTTTATTTCTTTCACCGTTAGAAAGCTACATGTTTCCTGAGAAAAATAGGGTACATTATAGAAAACATTTGTTTTTCTTTAGTTCTGTTCATGAAACTATTAATGAAATAGAATTGTACGCGGGGCAAATCTAGTAAACTATAAAGAGTCTTTTTATTTGCTTGACTTTGCTTACACTCTGGCACTAACTACCAATCCGAATAGAAATTTCCTCAAAAATATAACCTCATATTAAACGACATTTGACATATATTCCTAAATATACACATTTTTCTGATAATCTTTACAAAACATAAACTTGCAAGGTGTTTCAATTTTTCTGATTCGGAGTTACATACATACATATAATCACGTCGAGTCCCTAACGGGGTAGGCAGAGAGTATAGAGCGCCAGTTCTCTCTGGACCTAAATACCTCTTTCGTTTCATCCACATTCATCAATCTCTTCAAACATGCTCGTCGGTTTCGAGTACTCTTGACGTTCCTGTCCTTGTGGCTAGATAATAAAATTCAGATCAAAATACAGATTGGACGAGTGACGAATGATTAACGAAACAGATATAATTATATGCTAAGTGTGTGGCAGAAGAGGCTGAGGAAGGCCACGTTCCAACTACCTACATCAAATCGATCGGACACTCAACGATGGGAACGTCAATAAAATCTGTAAAGTCAAATAAATTTTGTCTGCCATAGTTACAAATGTCTATTATAGAAGAATAAACACCGGCAAGTGTGTATGGAACGTCAAGAGTACTCGAAACCGACGAGCATGCATGAAGGGACTGATGAATGTGGACGAAGCGAAAGAGGTATGAAAGTCTAGAGAGAACCGGCGCTCTATACTCTCAGCCTGTCCCGTTAGGGACTTGTCGCGTTGATATGCATGTATGTATGTAAGTATGTATGAAGGGACTGATGAATCGAAGGAGGTTTGTAAGCCTAAGTGGCACTCCACTCCCTCTGCCAAATCCAGGGAATCGGCGTAGTGACACATGAATATGTTGTCTGTATCTATGCGATACAGATAACATATTTTGTTATTGTGTATAAGATATTGTGTAACTGCGCAGTTAAGCGGTCCATCCAATCATATTATTTGCATCGTTAATCAAATGCATCTATCATTCGAAGCATGTGTGCATACAAGACGGGTAGCCTTGAATATTACGTAATGAGGATGTTGAAGCGAATAAATACAATGCCCTAAAACGGTAATTGAAAGTAATATCCTTTTCAGTTTCAGTCAAATAGCTGCATTTAACAGGCGAGTGAACAAAAACTAAATTCGCAATATCACAACCTCGGCTGCGCGAGCGCATGTGTCGTGTTCGTCGAGGGTACGTCACCTTGAGCCGAGGCCCCTCGGGGTACTGCGCCCGTCTCGCTCTCACTTGACAGTAGCTAGCAGGCCTGAGCGAGACAGGCGCACGCGTAGACGCTTTCAGAAATGCTACGCGGTACGGCCACCATTTTGTTTTGCCTTTTGTCGATGTATATTTAGGAGCCTTTTAATTTACGATGCGAACTTTTGGCCTTATGAACGCGACGGTCGGTTCGACGATTTCAATATGAATAATTGTCGAGGTTAGCACCTCATGATGCGGTATATTTCTGAAGGATTAATGACGAATCAATAATTAATTGTAAGTAAATATGTTCGACATCGTGTTTTCTCTTGCAAAGTAGAGACGATATCAATAAATAGCTTTATACAATACCTAAGGCTTGCAATGTTTGTGAGTAGGTAGGTACATACTTATAAGCCGTGTGTTATTTGGTACCTAATCGTTCTCAATATGTTACTAATATAGACAATAACATTGGAATAAATACATCGCCAGTCTCTCTGGCACAAAGCAAACATGACATTACAAATAAATTACGCATTTGAATAAGAATTGAATAATTGAATACATAATAAATTATCTTTCTGTGCTATAAAAGATTAGATAACGCGAGCGAAACAGCTTTGGATGTCAATCACGCTATTAACATGATAAATACTTCACAAGGAAATCAATAGCTCTTGGAATCTGTACCCTTAATAATAGTACAGCTGAAAATATTAAAAAAAACAACAAAGAGATCGATTTAAATATAATTGCCAACATAACCTGAAAACATGTATAGAGTGGAACTTTCGCTACTGCTGGCGCCATCTGTCGGCTAACTTGGCAGTCTCGGCAAGGTTACAAGTCGGTTGAGTTGATAGGTTATTTATAATACTCGTAGGTTAGGTTGTCCAACTATTGCCGCCCAGATATTATGATGGCATGATATTTATTCCATGGGACTGGGGTTATTTCGGTCTGGACGTGACTCTGCGAGCGAATATATTTTACTTTTTCATTACGTTGACACAATCTAAGTTTGTTTTCTTCAGTTTTGTTTCAATTGGGTAGAACAAAAGTCTTCGCAATGGGGCACGCTTCATGGTGGTATACTAGTAAGATGGTATCTGCCGACCCGAGTGGAATATAGTCATAAACATAATGATATATATATATTAATAGGTACTAGCTGTCCCGCCCAGCTTCGCCCGGATGAAAAAGTAAAAAAAAACATGTTTTTCAACTATTGCTTCCCCTATGGAGGCAATAGTTGAAAAACTCGTAAGGAATACACTCCTACCAAAGTCAATCGGCCTTATGGTTCCTGAGATTTCGTGAAGAGTGAGTTCACAAATGGGATCTTCTATATATATATATATAAATATAGGTATCGTACATTACTTACACATAAGTCTTCATTGTACACAAGTAGAACCGGTGTTAATTTTGTATACTCCGTTGGATTGTAGCATTAGGCTTCCTTATTTTCCCGAAAGGTTATGCAGAAGTATATAGGTAGTACCCACACACCTATTTTCCGCCTGAGATATACTTGAAGTGCTTATGTGACAGATGGTGAGTCCGTCGCCGATACTCAAGCAAGACTATAGACACGCCATTGGATTTCTGCCTAAGCGTATGCAGGTTCCCTCTCGATGTTTTCCTTCACTGTAAAGCTCGTGGTGTGAGTAATACAATCACTGTACGATTAGTCACACACGCTTTACGGTGAAGGAAAACATCGAGAGGAATCCTGCATACGTCTGAGAAGCAATTCAAAGTATTCTTGCGTAAATGCGATGTCAGATTGGCACTTAAAATATATCTCTAGCGGGTGTGTGTTTACCCCCTATACACTCATATCATTCAGGTGACCCTTGCAAGACGTGAAAATATTCTTATCATTTGATATCTTATTTATTTGGTGGTAAAAATAAAACATAGGTAATGTATCTCGGGACTCGGTTTTTAAAATTTTACAAACAATTATTATTACTTACCTATCTTTCTATGACATGTACAGGGTATATCAGAAAATGGAACAGTTGTCTTCTAGAAATTTAAGAAACAAAATAAATAACTCCAAAAATATCAAAATGACAACATTATTAAAGGGGGTAATATTCACTCTGAAACATGGTTTTATGGGTTGTTCCAGAAACTAATAACGACTATTAAACTAAAAATGTAGTTATATTCCAAATGTATAGCTTTATCATAACAGCACTCAGTTTTTTTTTTGCGAAAATAGTGTAAAAATAATCGAATACAGGGTAAAAATATTGTCTACAAGATATTGTAACAATTATTCGGGAGAGCTTTGAGAAGATTCCTGCAGGTTCGGCAACGCTCGAGCTATACCCTTGATGTTACAATCGGCGGTAAGCGCTTACCAAACAGACCGCATGCTTGCTTGTCACCTTAGTGAAAAAACATAACATAAAAGCATCGAAATCTAGATAAACTACAAGTTTCCAATGATTCTAATGATTTAAGAGAGGTAGGGCATAACGGGTTTCCCGTTCGAATTTGGAGCTGCCCGACTGGGGCAGGACCTCCACCTTATAGAAGTCCGTAGCCAAATAACACATTTTTTGTGTTGTGTTCCTACGCGGTGAATAAGGTTTCCAGAAATGAGCACCTCGGGGAGGGGGGAGGATTGTTACATTGTGTTGGAAGCAGAGGGATTAAACCCATTATGCTACCAACACACTGTAACTCTCCGAACACAGAGTGGCAACGCGCAAGTGATACTTCGGTATCGTGAGCGTAAATAGGCTACGGTAACCGTTTCCCATCAGGTGGGCCGTATGCTTGTTTGCCACTCTTGTAGTATAAAAAAAAAAAAAAGAGGCCCTCGCCTTATCTCTCGACCGGATGAATCATAACACAATTCTCCTATACAATGCTTGTTTTCAAGAGAATAAGCGCCTTATTGAACAGTTCCTAGAATCAGTATCACTATCATACAATAAGTAAGCTTAGTTGACTATATATATATATTATATATAGTTCCCTTCCCTTGTGGGAAGGCGTGGTGGCCGAGTGGTTCGAGCAGTTGCCTGCGACGCAAAGGTCGCAAGTTCGAATCCCGACTGTACCAATGAGTTTTTTCTGAACTTAAGTACAGTGGTTAGTCACACCACGAGCATTACGGTGAAGGAAAACATCGAGAGGAAACCTGCATACGTCTGAGAAGAAATTCAAAGGCGTATGTATATGTATAGTCGTGCTTGAGTAACGGCGATGGACTCGCCATCTGTCACGTTGGCACCTAATATACCTCTGGCGGAAAGTGGGTGTGTGGGTATTACCTATACACCTCTGCCTACCCCTTCGGGGACCCTTGTGGGAAGGCGTGAAGATATATTATATATATATATATATGTATATGTAGGTATAACACGTCACAATGACACGAAAATTACATTATTACATTCCAAATTAACTATATTATTTACCTTATTCCCGCATAAAAAATGTTACGATAAATTCATACATGTAGATTTTTTTATCATACTAATAGTTTCCGATTAAAACCCATTATTAAACCATGTTTCGAAACCAGTATTCCTCCCTTGAATAATGTAATAATTTTGTTATCTTTGGGGCTATATGTTTTATTGCATCGTCAAGAGGATATCGTCACAGCACCCTATAACTTAGAAGATAACTGTTCACGAAGATAACAACACATTGTTGCCGGAGAAATGTGTTGTCAACTATTTTGCTCATCGAAATAGTTCAGGATTATACGGACAGAAGGGAGGGGCTTTGCCAGGATTAAGATGATGTGTTGCCAACAATGCAACAATATTACTTTTGATCGAGTTCTCGAGCGAGCATGAATTTATTCAATAGTGTTTAGAGAATTTTCCATGTCAAAAGAACAAGTAATACCACTGGTATAGGTACTAGCTACTAACACGGAATATGTTTATTGCGCGCAAAAATAAATCGCCATGACATTCCGCAAAATTATCAATACATACTTTGAATCCTTTGGCCAAAAGAGCAAGTTGTTAGACTTCTACCTACTTCTGCATACGAAAAACATAGGTGGTGCACACACGACCAGTTTTCGACAGAAAATATATTTAGGTGTCAACGTGACAGGTTGGGCCAAAATCACCAAAGAATAGCGACCTGACACCACTAGGCTCCAATGAGGTAGACCACGAAGGAGATGGCGACAAGACCTGGCCAACACATCTGGGGACTAGCCAACACTAGCATTGGATACAAACACTTGGAAATCTTGAGAGAGGCCTATGTCCAGCAGTGGGATGCAAACAGCAACAACAACGTGACGGGTGCTTATAGGCTCATGGTGAGATAAATTACTGCACACAATTAGGTCAGAACTCATAGTACAGTCGGGATTCGAACTTGCAACTTTTGTGTTCCAGGCAACTACAACCAGTCGCTCCCACCACGGCTCAATTAATTTAATACGTGAAAAATTTAGTTAACAAATAAAAAGGACGTATATATTGCAAACTGTTTTCCGCCCGGTAATAATTCAAGGCGAAACATATTTAGTAAAAATAATTAAAACACGCTAAATTCCAGGCAATTACAAATCGCTTGGGCGAACCATACACCCACTCATTTATTCGCAAAGGTTAATCAATGCAACCTCCACAGTCATTCAAGCAAAGGGCAAAGGTGCCTCGACAATAACACGTTCAGGGGAACATGAAAAATCATTACACAATTATCTTACTAATCTTACTAGTACGGCAAAACGGCCGAACCTATTTGGCTGAAAGCTGAAATGGTGATAGCTTATACCGAGGAATAGGACATGGGCAACTTTATTTATTTATTATTTTAATCCCGAAATTTTCATAAGCTACTATTTGGAACTCCACGCGGGCGAAGCCGCGGGCATAAGCTAGTATATACTAATATTATAAATGTGAAAGTTTGTAAGCTTGGATGTTTGCGGTTCTTTCACGGCAAAACGGCTGAACCGATTTGGCTGAAAGTTGAAATGGTGATGCTTATACCGAGGAATAGGACATGGGCTACTTTTTTTTTTAATCCTGAGAAATTCAAAGTGCTTATTTCCGTAGAACCGATTCTAGCAGAAAAATTTCCAAAGCTACTTTTGCGCACAACACGCGGGCGAAGCCGCGGGCATAAGCTAGTAGGATATAATAATAATACCACTAGTCCTCCAAATGTATTAAATGCGACAGTCTGATGTTTGTTACTCAATCACGCCAGAACGGCTCAACGGAATTGGATGAAATTTGGCAAAGAGAGAAAATTTGTTAATTAACTTTCAGTATATGTTTTATTGTATGTAGTTGGCACACATCTAGTATGTACGTATATACAATTATTATGTACGAGTACTTGGCACCTAACTTCTCCTAAGTGGCTGAACCGATTTGGATGAAATTTGGTGAATACTTGGATGGCTAGAAAATACAATTGAACCCCGAAGATGAAGCTGCAATTTTGTTTCATGAGGCTTTATTGAATATTTTTTCACCCTGGCAAAGCTGGGCGGAACCTTACCACAAGAGGTAAGCAAAGGTAGTGCCAGCATCATCATGCATCGTAAAGTTTCTTCCCAAACGTATGCAGGTTTCAATGTTTTCGTTCACATTAAAGCTCGTTGTGTGATAAATTAATTCAAATCAAATCAAAATCTTTTTATTTAACACATAGGCCCAGGTGGGCACTTATAAAACGTCGAAAAAGAAGCACGATTCGGGTTGGTCGCTTCCATGGAGAAGAACCAGCAAGAAACTCCATGGTTTATTATACATTAATACATTATTTATTCCATTAATACACTTAAGTTATGTATATCCATTAAATGAGCATTTTATACGGAGAAATACTTCATTCATAGATTACCTTGCACAAAGAGCTGTTTTTTACTGTAAAAGAGACAAATAATAATATACGACCCGCCTGTTGGTAACCGAAGGCCGTAGCTTATATATATATATATATTTATAATTCTACTGTACGTGTCACTAAACTTTTTTTTTCACGAAATTTTCTGTCTTCAGGTGGATTCGAGAATGGTTTAGATTCACAATTGGACCCGATAGTTGGCGCTGGGCGGGACAACTAGTTAATATATACAACACAAAATCACGAGGTAACATGCTCACTCCTACAAATTAATAACTATATCGTGAGGCAAAAGGATGAAGAAACTTTTAGATTTTTAACATACATACAACATATTTACATATCGCCTGCAAGACAAAGATTGTAGATTCGAATCCCGACTGTACCAGTGATTAGTCACACGACGAGCTCTACGGTGAACGAAAAACATCGAGAGGAAACCTGCATACGTCTGAGAAAAAAATCAAACGCATATCATATGCCGAGTTTTAGAAATGGCTATATATAAAATATGAGAGATGTGGGTGTGTGGGTACACACACCTCTGCCTACTCGTTCGGAGACTCTTGAAAAGACGTAAAAAATAAATTAGCTTTTAAACGATTACATATATACAATAATTATTTAGTTAATCAAAAAACAAGCATAAGTATTAACAATTACGAATGATATTCATATAAAACATTATAAAAGGTTCTTACGATACTACAAAGGAAGTATATCAGATCCGAGCTGAAAATGTAACGTAGGTACAATATTATTTGGGACGTGGTACATTGACCTCGGCCGTTGAACCTATACCAGGCCACGGTACAGTTGCGTCTATAATAAAATTCCGGAGGGGAGGGGGGGGCATTAATTGCCTACGGGGTTACTGATAATGTGACCTTACAGGCCATGAGTAAGGGCAAACTTATGTGATAGTTTAAACTCATCGTTATGGATAGCTTCATTAAGAATCGTATCCAAGTGTACCATCCTTAGGAAGGATTCATTCATAGTAATATAATATATCCTCACGCCTTCCCACAAGGGTCCCCGAAGGGGTAGGCAGAGGTGTATAGTTAATACCCACACACCCACTTTCCGCCAGAGGTAT